>JADDOH010023386.1:0-64219 GCA_016648135.1 Agrypnia vestita
TCCTGTGTGAGATCGACCAGGAGATGGCCCTTTCGTATATTTATGGAAATGTTAGATATTGCCGCCATAAAGTCATACATTTTATGGATCCAGATTGGAAAAGGAAAAACAGAAGTCGAAGGAAAGATTTTATCAGAATCTGAAGTATTGAATTAGCAAGATCCAATGTAGAAAATAAAATAAAAGTGGAATTCGATTTCACAGGTAACAACAGGATGCTATAGGGCTTTACGTGTCCTCATCACTCGATAGCGCTTTTCTGCACAACACACCCGAAACTATACGTGAAGTAGCAAGTACTTCCAAATACATTCATGAAACAGGATGTTGCCGATTTGTACCACTAATAGAAGAAATCGAATATTTCGTGAGATGTGCAAAGTACATGTCTGTTTAATTACACAGAAGTGAAAAAAAATGTTTTATGTCCAAAATGTAAAAATTCTAACATGTGATGTATTAACATTTTATTGAATTTCTTGTTCAAAAACTTCATTTATTTTTATGTTGTGTTATTGTTATTTTATTGTGTTATTGGACACGTGGTAAATTGTGCGTTTCTTCGACTTAAAGGTGCTTGAACAATATAAACATATTTAGATGAAACAATCAGTAAGTCAACAGATATAAGATTTATTTTGTTTATTTTTATGGAATTATATTTGAATCAGGACCCGATTCGTTAAGAACTATCAAAAAAAAATTATTTTGATGAAGTGTTTTTTCGTTCATAGTCTAATGTAAACAAATATTCAACTTATCTCTCGTCGGCGCGTAGAGCCATGAAGGGATCATATTATTATCGACCCATTATTTATATTTTACTGTAATGTTTATACAACGCAACTAATCGAGACAGTATTTATGAGACCGCTGTATAAACAAATCGCATTCTCTCCCCTCCTCCCGCGCGCTCCCGCTCGGACCATATCGACGTCAGCCATCTTGAATGATACTCCGCGTTTACTGCAAGTTTAGGATGTCCCTTTTATATGATTGTATTTATTAATATTTCACTTAAAATACTCAATATTTTGAGGAAAAGTATGGCAATGGCTATTTGTCATATCTAAAATTGATTAAAGCGTATTTTTTCCATTAAAAAAACCTTTGAAAGACAATATTCCTTCGGCAACGAAGCGTTACATCATGGCAACGTGAAGGATTTTTTAGCATGGTATGGTAAAGGATATGGAAGCGCTTTTTGATAAAAGTGGAACAATAAGCAAAGCATAATACATAAGAAAGATAGATTTATCCAAGAACAAAGGAATAAAACATTTCAAAAAATCTTAAAAGTTTGGTTAATCTAAGATAATGGTAGATATCCCTTAGCGTCCACCATTTCATGTCCTGCTTTCTATTTGAGGTAGGTATATCTTGTTGGAAGAGCCATATAGACATGCAGTTGCAACAAATGATACTAAATTACTAAAAAACTCGCATCCAACCATTACAATAATAGTTTATTGATTCAGGATACACGTTCCTCAATCGATTGAAAAACATTTAATTAAGTGTTGCATATTAATATTTATGCTGGTATACACTATTATTTCACTTGTATTCTAGCAATTACAAAAAATTATCTGTTTCATTTTATAATTAATATATATTAACTTTGTTTAAACCACTTATTTATTGAAAAAAATCAACATGTTTCAATAAATAAGTGGTTTAAACAAAGTTAATTTATATTAATTATAATTATGTTACCACAAAATAAATTTGCTACATTTGAAGAAGTGTTTCATTTTAATTTACGACGGTGCAACGTCTTATAAGGCCCTGTTTCTGCAACGAAATACAAAGTAAAAATTTATATGACCGATATAATCACATAGCTATATTGTGACCCCAGTGGAAATCGAACCCGGGACTCCTCGCATGGACATCCACCGGACTCGAGGGCCGCTATAACGGACTTATTCGGACAAGCCGTCGTTACCCAGAAACTAAAAATGATTAAGTCACGGCTTTTAATCAATGTTTATACCATATTTTATAAACTAAAATAAAGTCACTTTAATTCATTATTTCATAAAAAGTTTTGTTTTAAGTATTTATATACTCTCCGTAATTTTAAGACTTTGATGTCTTTATAAGCATATAATTAAAATCTAAATAAGTTAACAATTTTTTCTGGAATATTTACTCATATTAAAAAAATATATACAATGTTTTTGAGATCTATACTAAATAATAAATTCTTTCAAAAGTTTTTTCTAATATACAAAAATAAACCTTGACATTTATTTCAATTAAAATTTTGAATGCAGGTGTAAGTGCAACGCGAAATAGAAAAAAGTTTTCTCTAGGTGAGTCAATGTATAATATTTTAAAGTGTATTTGTGAATACATGCACGGTGTAATAGAAAAACTTTTTCACCAGAGTGCTAACGCCATTGTACTTAAAATATTGACATTCGATTGCACGAACCATTGCACTGTGAGCATATCAGTTTCTATCTTATGTGTGTTAGAGCATGGCGTGGAAAGGGTTGTTTCATGAACATGAAAAAAGATTTTAACCGGTGTGCTTAAGAACATGTACTTTTAAACTTGACTTCCGATTGCAAGAATAATTGCACTGCGCACATGCAAACAGTTTTTCACCAGAGTGCTTAAGAGTATGTGTTTTTAAGTATGATTTAAAATTGCATGAATAATTGCATTGCGCACATGAAAAAAGTTTTTTTCCTGTGTGGTTAAGCACATGTACTTTGAATTTTGACGAATGATTGCAAGAATAATTGCACTGCGAACATGTAAATAGTTTTTCACCAGAGTGCGTAAGAGTATGTGTTTTTAAGTTTGATTTACTATTGCAAGAATAATTGCACTGCGAACATGAAAATGGTTTTTTTCCAGTGTGGTTAAGCATATGTAACTTTAAACTCGACTTCCAATTACAAGCGTAACTGCACTGCGAACACGAAAACAGTTTTACGCCAGAGTGCAAAAGACTATGTCTTTTTAAGTTTGATTTTAAATTGCATGAATAATTGCACTGTGAACATGAAAAGCGTTTTTTGCCAGTATGGTTAAGCACATGTACTTTTAAACTTGACTTATGATTGCAAGAATAATTGCACTGCAAACATGAATACAGTTTATCATCAGAGTGCGTAAGACTATGACTTTTTAAGAGGGTATTTGTGTTGCATGAATAATTGCACTGCCAACATGAAAATGGTTTTTTTCCAGTGTGGTTAAGCATATGTGACTTCAAACTCGACTTCCAATTACAAGCGTAACTGCACTGCGAACATGAATACACTTTTTCACCAGAGTGCATAAGAAAATGACTTTTTAAGTGTGATTTTGTATTGCACGAATAATTGCATTGCGAACATGAAAACTTCTTCTTTTCAGCGATACTCAGCATTTCCGGCTGCTGTCCAGAGGAGGTCGAAGGCCCAGATGAAATTTCCTTAAAATAATCTTGTATTCTCAAGAGATCTGTAAAGTAAATATTTATATTTTAACGCCAATTTTGATACGGCCCCTGTCAAAATTTCATTCTTAAAAGTGTTTATTTGCAAACATGGAAAAATTAAGTTGGGATTCCTGCGTTAAGTATAAAATGAAATTACAATAACCATTATGACAGAAAATACATGAGTCGCCAGTAAGAAACTTTTGTTAATTATTCATTTTTGCTTTTCTTTTTCTTTTTGGCTGACCTCAAAATTATTGAAGGGTTGTCGATGAAAGTGAACCGATCAGTTCATTTATTCGTAAAGGTTAAGAGTTCTAAAAGAACAGATTGTTTATGAACGAACAATCTCTAATAAATAAGCATATTGCCTATGGCAAATGACACGAAAAGTGGACTGATTCTTTTGTTTACTTTTCAGGATGACACATCATTTACCCTTTTTTAGAGGATCCACCACAATTAGTCTCAAACCATGATCAAACTGAAATAATAATAATAATAAATAAAATAATTGAGAAGAAATATAAACGTACGTAGATGGGGCCCTAGAAATGGGAAAGCGCACAATGTGGCGTTAGGAGCTATTTTTAATATTAACACATTTTCCGGTATAATTGTGTGTCTTGATTCCACGAATATCCAACGAATAATTCTAATTTATAAACCGTAATTATTTATTCAGTAAGTTTGACAGCTCAGCCATTTTATCTATACGATATGCGAACTATAGACAACGCCATATTTTATTCAAAGATAAAGGAGAATAAATGTATATGGAGAGCAAAGAATTTTTTTTTTTCAAAATAAATGTTTTATAATAAAATAATTTATAAATAAAAACAAAAGGTTGTACGAGAATCAATAGGGCTCAGTAAAAGTCAGATAAGGGGTCCCGTGGTATTGGACCGTTTATTTACGCAGAAGTTAAATGTGTCACGCAAGTAGCGGCGCTCGTGCATAACCTGAGTGGCATGACAATCGCGTTACACGGGTTTGTGCCCCCGTATATTCGCCTAGAATTCAACATAAGTTCTTAATTTGATTTATGATCAATTTAATCATTGAATCCAGCAATAAAAATATTTTTATGACAAATGTTCCAAAATATGTTGAATAGGTAAAAAAATATAATGTATATTTATACCAATAAATTGTTTTTAAATAAATAAATAAAATAAAGGCACTCAAGACACTTCAAATGAAGCGCTGTACAAAAGCTTTGCGAGTTCTTATTAAGCGGGCATTTCACTATCCTACATGACAGTGCACCGACCAGGATAGTGAATGGTCCATTTTATAGTTCTTTATCTGTGATTCAAATTTTTATCCATAGATACGTGTAAAAATTCAAATGAAATGGCTGATATGTCAAACACAGAGGAAATAACGATTTTTTAAATTGTAATTACTCGTTTCATATTAACAGGACACTCAATTATACCGGAAAATGTGTGAATATTAAAAACAGCTCCCAAAGCCACATTGTGCACTACACCCGAGCTGTCCCCAAGACACTCCACACACAAGTTAAACCTTCAAGTCATTGAAATTATTATACTTTAACTCTTCCGTAGTTACTAACTGTCTCGCGAGCCGCTCGAGCGGTCAAAGTACTACAGGTTTCAAGAGAACCTTATAAATGAAAATAAAAACTGCTTTTTGGTTGGCAGCAGAAAGAAGGCGGCCTCGGAGGACGTGGCAAGACCAGATAAACCAGATATTGGAAGACGGTAACCTAACAAGGAGGTTTGTCAAAAGCCCTAGATTGTCTACCTGTCAGGTGACGATGTACCCGTAAGACTTTCAACTGGTATTTCACTCTGCTGGTTACATTTTACTATCACCCGTATCTTTAAAAGAAGCAATTAATTCAAAGTATAAGGGATTTGAAACCACAAATCTATAAACATCTCAAAATCGATAGCAGGTTTTTCCTTTAAGTCAAGCATTCTTGTAATACGTCAACATATTTACTGAACTCATTTTCTGTTGAATGTAGCCAGAGCGACGGCGAGTGAATGTGGAGTATCCTGTATATACATCGTCCTGTAGCGGGCACACCGAGTGCCGGGTCTGCTTTGCGGATCGATAATCCAAGGGAATAGATGCTCACCAATGCGCTGCTCGGCCCTCCCGGAGTACTCCGAGCACTCCTGCTTGATGTCAGGATACGATATGTCCACATCAGTGTAGGGCGCTCCTTCACCGCCGCTCTCGGCTGCATACTCTTCACCTATCTGCACATCACCTCCCTGCGCACTTCCCCAGACCGCATTGCTGGAACCTACTTCTGGAAGCAAAAATAATAATTAGGTTCAACAGAGCTGGAGAGTTAGCTGTCTCCCGGGCTCGGCTCCATGTCTCCTCGGGCAGTTCTCGCACAAAGCAGGTCATCGTACAATAACCTGTACCAGGCAGACTGCTTCTTACTTCGTGCACTGTTCGGCACAAAATGCTTTGCCTATTCTGAAGCATACTTAAGCCATGTATTCACTAGGGGACAAATCGCGAAACATTCCGCTCGGCATGTCGCATCAACATCTATGCTCATGTTTCGGGGACAATGACGCGGTCATTTGACGTGTACACACCGGGACTCGCATATCTTGTCGCGGAAATGTCACCCGATGAGCTTATGTTGACAGCTGCGGTATCTCATTTGGCGAAAACGGGGTTCCGCGCAATTCGAAATGTTTTTTTGGGTCGCAATTTCAAATAAACGAGGTTTTACTGTAGTAAATTGAATATTATTAAAAACAAGGTCCTTTTTGCAAATAATTATTGTTTTCCAGACGTCGCAGAAATATATCGCCTTATGAGGTTACGGTGATAGCCGTGTATCTGTTTATGTTAATGAGTTTATCGAAAAGTAAGAGGAGAAAAAAGAGGGGAATGCGAAATTATTTACTGCAAAGAGAAAGAAGGACGGACATTCTATGCGATCTTCGATCGATACAGCTCTATGAGTTCAAGAACGATTTCGTTTCCCCGCATTGTCATCTTGACAGATACAGCGCATGCGTATTCACTTGTAAACATACCACGTGGTACTGACGCTCCGCGGAATGTTGCAGTGAGTACGCTCGGGTACCGTGCGCATGGCAACGTTGCCACGGCACGTAAAAATGCCGCGCTATGTTGTGCGCGAGGTCGCGGAACAGTGCACGACGTTGCAACGTCACGTAGACTCTATGCCGCGCGTGCTGTTGAGGGACAATTTGTCCCCTAGTGAATACATGGCTTTATTTGCAGAAAATTTTAAGCTAAATGCCAAGTTATCTATAAATGTGCAAATTTAAATTTTCGAAACGTTCAACAATTCACTTGGTAATCCTATGGTCGGTATTGGGTTTGAGGAAGCCACTTTCATAGAACATGTGCGGGATTAACTTGGAGAAATCTTACTTACGCACTTGTAAGCTCGATTTATGATTGCACGAATAATTGGAATATGAACATGAAAATGGTTTTTCTTCCTTGTGCTTAAGCGCACGTCTCTTCCGTCGCGGAACGCTGCTACATTTCATTCCATAGAACATGCCCTTATCACACTCTGTGCGATTGATCCATTTGCTTTGCCGATTTAACGCAACGGAAGTTTCGCACAGTGTGGCGCCGGCCTTAGAATTTAGACTTTTGCCTAATTTTAGTGCATTGTTTAAAGCAGGATCTTTTTAGGGTTTGGTTCGTGGTAAGTTGAAGGCGCTGATTTTAAAAATAAATATTATCATATAGCATTAGGCACCTATTAAAGAAGCATTTATTTTAAAATTTCCAAATTTCACCATACATTTTAACGTCTGACATGACTAACATCAAGTGACGCTTTACTATGGTTAACATCAGGTAACGTTTAATCTATGGTTAACATTGGGTGACGTTTAATCTATGGTTAACATCAGTTTAAGCAAACCATAGAACATAAACATCTTCGATCATTGCATAAGGATTGATTTTCCATAGTCCGAGGATCCAGACTTAATAAAATGATCCAAATTAATCGGTGAAGACGAAAAGGTTTAGCTCGCTCTGAATGAGTGAGTAAATTACGACACTTTTTCTTTGATGGTTGTTTAGTTGGTTTAGAAAATAAACAATTGAATAAATACGTTTTATTTGTCCCAATCAATGACTCTCGGGTAAACGGATGACGATGACGAGTTTTTAGAAATTTTCGTTGATGACTAAATGACTTCACCGCCTTTGTAAGGATCTGTGAATTCGCCATATCACATATTTTTCTTGTCTATAGTTTACGTGTTGCGCTTAGATTAAATTAGAGATTAGAAGTAAATTAAATGTCAAAATGCATGGTGAAAATTTCTAAACTTTAAAGTGTGCTCATATCATAAAGCAAGCCGTCTAAAAGTACACCTTTAACGTTCACACCAGGTGCGCGCATTCCTCGTCACTGAGAATGGATCAATAATGAAGCAACTCCTCACCGGCGCGCTGGTCGGCCTTCCTGGAGCACTCCTGCTTGATGTCGGGGAGCCACACGTCCATGTCCGTGTAGGGCGCTCCTTCATCGCCGCTCCCGGCTGCAGACCCTGGCTCGGGCTTCACGGCAGGAACATTGCGGGCAGCGCGGCTCATGGTACGATACAGTACGATCCAGATTGCACGAAGCACGACAGGCAAATGGCGATTGTCAAATGGCGTGGACCATAGACACGAGCGGGGCATAGACAAATATCGTATTAATTAATCGTTGGGTAGGACTTCTAAAAATGTGACGTTCCACCAAATCTCCAATTTAATATACTGTAAGTGCAGTCACGGAAACCGTTTAAAGGCTCTACGTACGATCTCACTAGAGAGGCCGATGTCGTGGGAGATGTGCGACTATAAGCACAGCATCCAACAGAGCGATGAACTTGCGAGCGAGCGGTTGCAGCTGGCAAGAACTATGAAGACAATCAATTTATATATAATTGTGCATATATTATTCTGATCCCATAACAGAGCCTATTGTTCGGCAAAACTCTCTTAAAACATTAAAATTCTCAAATATTAAATAGAAACCAACACTCGGGAAGCTACGTATCGACTTTAATATTCCTTAATGTTTTAAGCCATCACTTAGCCAAAAATAGAGAATGCAATACGTGTACATGAATTTTGAAAGAAGGAATTAAAAACGTGGTGAATTGGCCTCATCTTAAGAAAAATTATTATTTTTAACCTTCCTTAACTCGCCGCATTGTTCTCTCAGACCGACAAATCAATTATTCGTTGTTTTCTCAAAAATTCACATCACTGGGACTATGTGGTTTTACGTATCTTCTTAATTTGTTGTTATGCATTGTTTAGTGCGACGCGCGCGTTTATATCGGGTAGACATGTGACACTTTATTTCTATTATCGGTCCTTGAGACCGTCTTGAGTATAGGTGTTACTATTTTAGGTAAGTAACAATTTTTTTATTTTAGAACATTACTCAATTAAATGTATTTATTTATTTTAGAGGTGTATAATACTTATTTGAGAAGCGTTTTCTTTGTTTTTAGCCATTTTTGTCACCACAATGGAGGGAGAAAAAATAAGGACGCTGTTAGAATGTGAAGATTCTGATTCAAACAACGATGACAAGAGTGACAGTGAGGCGGAGGACGCTCTAGAAGTACAAGAGGAAATAACGACGCTGAGTAAAAGAGTGATTGGTTAAACGAATTTGAAGAGGGTTTGCAATCACCTGCAAACTACTATGTCGGCAAAAACCAAACGACTAGATGGAACAAAAATATTTTATAACTATAACCGCGCTAGAGGAAGTAATCGGTGGCATATGGTTATATTTTGCAGCCTTATGATTGTTGCGGGGATAACTTCTAATATATATCTCATAATGCCCCATCTAAAAAGCGAGCATTAATTTCAAGTTTGCCAAGAACACTGAGACAAAGGCTGTTAGAAATATGCAAATTTGATAATCCAGAACCTTCATTATCAGGTAATCATCAAGCAGGTCGTTATTTATTTTGTTTTTTAAAAAACGAAAAACACTACATAACTGCATGGACTGCAAAAAATATTTATGTCTCGAACACACAGCAAAGGTGTGTTCTGATTGCTACACAAACAACCCTAATTATGATTTTTTTTATTTTATATTTTTTTTTATTTTTTTTTCATTTATTGGTTTTCTTACAGCCATATATCCTACCGGCTGCGCCACGTGTAATATCTCTACTCAGATGAGATATGGATTGCCTCCAATTAAACACGGTAGTACTTTGATTATGGAATTGTATTATATACATGCATGAACTGCAAAAAATATTTTTGTCTCGAACATTAACGACCCAATTAATGATTTCTTTTTATCTGTTGGGTACTTACTCTGTTAAAATTTCTTTCAGACATATTTTGGCGAGTTTCAACTTAGGTACAGTTTGTTACTTATTTATAATTACTACGCTACCGGCTTCGACACGTGTTATTGTCATTAAGGATCGTTAGGCCTTGGGTACGATACGAATGGCGAGCGTAAGAGCGTTAATGCACCAGAGTAGTGAGGGGCGCATTGCCGGCATAGTGAGCTTATATCGTGGCCGGCGCCTCTTACTACTCTCGTGCATTGACGCTCTGCCGCTCGTATCCGAGGCCTTATGGCCTAATTGGATTAATCCAAGAAAAATTATCGCTAGCGAGAGGCGGCGGGTAGGATTGAGATTTACTGAACGATGAAAAATGATTTTCCACCAACACTAATCGTTTAAAAAAATGAACAAATGAAAACTAACTAAAAAATAAACGTGCCGAACAAATGACAACTAGTTCACTAATATAAACTGTACCATTCGTTCGTTCAGAAAAGTGAACTGTTCATATTTTGTACAGTTCGTTCGTAAACGACCATCTCTAGTGGGCGTCGGCTGTAATTTGACAAATGCCATTTACCAATTGCGTTTTGTCCTAGATAGGGTACCAGCAGGGCCTGCGCACTCTATCCATAAAGTTTCGATTCCGTTATAATGGCATCAATTCTTTTATGGGAATTTTTTTAAATTTCATTTTTCGGCGGTTCTAATTTGGTGTCAGTACTTACCTACCCTTGCCAACTATTTTAACAATTATTGTAGTGGTATTAATGTTGGTTTCGCAAAATGTTCAAATTGGTTACACTATTATGTTATCTATGGGTTACACTGTTCACAAATATTCTGTGGTTCACAATTTGCGACGCCATTTTAATTTTTCAAATCAAATATGTCTTTATTTTGTGGCGATTTTGCTTGTTTATTTTTTTACAATCCCGCTACCACGTCACCGCCTCCGACATTGACATCCTCTGATAATATGTTTGTTTCGATATGAAACTGAATATTGACATTTCACAAAGGATATCTCCTACAAAAACGAAATATTTTATCGTCCTTTTGAACTGTCATACTGAAACCGAAAATACACGTGAGTGATTGTATTTTATATTTATATTAATTATATTTGGAATGTTTTATTATAATTGTGTTTGCAAGTTTATTAGAAAAAGTTATTTTACAAAGGAAAACTAATTTACATAGGGTATAAAAGCGAAGGCAGCAATATCCAAAAAATTGTTTTGAATGTAGTCACAGAGGATTACTAATTTAAAATTAACCGAATTCTAGATTTTATGTATTATTTTATCCCTTCCAAAATCTTGTTTCCTATAAATTTACAGGCTATGTTTCCCATAAAATCTCAATACTGTTGACTCATTTGTCCAAGTTTTCCGTATGATTAAAATACAAAAAAAAATTATGGTTAATTATTATTACATCATTATCTTTGTATAACATGCATACAATTATTAATTAAGAGTTATTATTATTTCACTGCTGGTTTTAGAAAGAACAGAACTTCCCACTGACATGTGTAAATGATAAGTAAAATTATTATGTCTACAGATTCAAGTCCAAGGAGATGAATATTGGTGTGACGGATGAATATCTCAATGGAATCCTCAGAACCCAGCTCCAGCAAAGGAGATGAGGGTAAGAATATACAACTATAATCTATAACTAAATATTTTTTAAACAATGATTGCTTGTGTTGTATTTTTTTTAATACACAATACATACATTAATAAATGTTTACAACATGAATAAAATAAATTTAAATAACAGTACTAAAATATTAAACTAGTAAACTAAAAAGTAATTTCATAAATAAATTTACAAAATAAATAATTTAGTTAAAGTATGTTTATGTTAATAAAATTTAATTAAAGATGGACACACTCTCCCACACTTATTAATTTAATTTAATTGTTAATACCCATTAATTTAATTTAATTGTTAATAAAATTTAGTTAAAAATGGACACACTCATCTGTCATTTTCCAGCGTTGTCAAATTTAACAGATTGTATTATTTTTAAGGTTAAAATCAAGAAGAAGAAGAAAGAAAGCGTTGCTGCCTAACCGGTCTGTAGCAGCATTCTTAAAAATCCATGCAGATGTAAGCATCGACAAAGAGGCTTCACAGACAGTGGACTTTGTAAAATATTATTAGAAATGTAAAAATAATGTGCATAATAATATCGAACCATGAGTACTTTAGTGTATTAAGTGAAAAATGCAGTTTTGAGATATCGGCGTTAGATGTTATAAATTTCTTTATCAAATTGATTTTCAATTATTTGTTTTAGAATTTTTTGAATATTGCAAGGATTTGGATTGCCTCACATGCACCCATCGATAAACCTTATATTTGCTTATAAGGTTTATCAATGGGTACAGCATAATATAACTATTTTATTATATTTTGATTGAGACAAGGTTTTATAAAAGAGATAAATCATTTAGACCTTCCGACAAATCTGGTGTTTTTAGTATATCTAAAATTAGTGTTTTGCTTTCCTGAATGGGAACATTAATGAATGATCTTGCAATATCAAATGATACTAACTTTTCATTCAATATCTTTTAAGGTATTGACTACATGAAATTTTAATTGTATACTTTGGTTTAAATACGTTGGAGTTATTTAATATTTTTGTAATGATTGAAGTTATTTTGAATGTTGGGGAATTGCATTACATTGGGATACTGCTGATCTGATGGGGCTGTTTCCTTTGTGAATTTTGAGAAAGCCGTATAATTTTGCGATCATTAACACTGTTTGCCTTTTTTCCTTACAAATTAAACTTATGGAAGTTATTGTCCGATCGTCCTGATGAAGATATAATACAGTATCGAAATCATTAGACGTTTAAAAAAAATATGTGTGGTTTTTAACGCTATAAGCATAAAAAATATTAAATCATTTGTTCTACTTTTTTAGTTTCAAACCGCTTGATCTTACTGACCGGTTATATTATTTGCAATGCATTGTAAATGATGTCTTATTGATATCTGTTCTTGTATACGCTTATTTAATTGAAAATAATTATTCTGAACATTGAAGTGTAAAATGACAATTGAAAAGAATACTTTTTTTGTTGTGTATCCAGAATAATTATTATGTATGTGTAATGTATATGTATGTAAGAATCGTTGAAAATACTGTCAACCCATTAGAATGTACTCTGTTTATCATATCTTCACACTTTTGATCATTTAGATGATATTCCTAACCTTTTTTTATTATTTTAAAAATTTATTCTTTAAATAGGAAATATAATAATTTTATATTTCTTTATATATACAGCATTACATATAATTATTTAAAATTTTATTCTAACTAAAGTATCACATATTTTTTTAGTTTCCTCTTAAAGTTGTTATATTATTTACATCTCTAATGTCCCTGGTAGTTTTATGTATAGTTTCGTTGTAGTAGTAGTTTTATATATAGCACTGTGCATGATTAAAATTTGTGATTTTTTTTTAATGTAATCTTTTCATCTTCTCTTGTTTCATGTTTGTCATGTTTGTGTTTGTTTTTTCTTAATACTTCAAAGATGTTGTATCCATTATTAATTTTATACATAAGTAGAAATAGAATTAAATTTAATTATTTGTCTATTATTGGTAAATTTTCTAGCACCACTTTAATTCTTGTGTATTGATTTATTTTTAGTATAATTCTTTATGCTTTCTTTTCGAGTATTGTTATTTTTTCAATTCTTCTTCAACCCAGAAATAGTATACTGTCGCAGTAGTTGATGTGGGGGACAATTATTGCGTTATATAATATATTTTTGCTCAATTCTGTTTTGATCTCTTCTGATTCTTTCCAAGGGTGAAATTCATTTTGCTATTTTTTGTTACATATTTTGTGTTCAATGTAAAGTTTAGTTTATGATTTATAATTGCTCCCAAATATTTTACATCGAATTGGGTAGGAATTTATTGCAATGTTTTTTTTAAATCAATATTTGTTGAATTTTTCCAATGTATATTTGTACTTAAAACAATCATTCTGAATCTAAAAAATATATTATTTGAATGTTACATTTTTTATCACATCACTTAAATAATATTAGTAATAATATTAACAGGCAATGAAAATTGACTACCACATGAATACGAAGTGTAATCTTATTTTGTATAATCATCACAAATCATTGATTTCCTTTATCTATTAAAATGGTAGCTTGTGGTGTAAATTATTTACTGATCAATGTTACATTTTATTTTCTAAAATATTAATAATTACAAAATATATAATATTGAATTTTTATTTTCTTTGCGAGTTTTGGTATTTTAAAAAATATTAATTCTATGTTTTTGAATTGAATGAATTTTAAATATGAACATTGTTTTTAAAACAAAATCATCTATTTTAATCTGAAATTATGTTCATTATGTAAACATATTCCTTCTCTAAACATGAGATTTTTCTTTTACAGAGAGGTACTGTGTAAAATTTAAAAAAATATGCTGTAACAATATTGACGAATTTAAAAATAATTGTCAGTTTTCTTTGCCAATTCTTTTTCTGACTCTTATTATAGAATTAGTGGATAATACATTTTTAATTAAATGTACCATCTTTTATTGTTAAACCTTATTTTCATTTTCAGAAACAAACAACCGTGTTCTGAAAATTGTAATATTGCTATTTCTGTATCTTGACAGTTATTTTATAACATTGTAATGCAGTTAATTTTGACATTTTAAGTTTGACAGATTTGAAATTAATGAATTCAATCAATCAGAAAGCTCTAAAACGTAAATAAACGAAAGTAAAATAAGTTATTCATAATATGTGAATAACTTAGCGTTTGTTTACGTTTTAGAGCTTATCTGATTATTTGAATTCGTTAATTTCAAACCTGTCAAACTTAAAACGTTAAAATTAACAGCATTATAATGTTATACAATAACTGTCAAGATACAGAAATAGCAATATTGCTATTTTCAGAATACGGTCTAAATATTCATTTAATTGAAATAAATAAATAAATAAAGAAAAAAAGGACAAATATATAAATAAATAATAATATCTCCCATAATCGCAAGATGTCACTTTGCAAATAACAGTTGCCATTCTATTTTGGTCTATATTCTGTGGGTACCAGGACCATGAACCGTGCTGTCCAAGATGTTCCTGACGTCAAGCCCGAGCCAGGGTCTGCCGCCGAGATAAAGACATATCGTATCCCGTCATCAAGCAGGAGTGCTCGGAGTACTCGAGGAGGGCCGACCAGCGCGCCGGTGAGAAGTTGCTTCATTATTCATTCATTCTCAGAGATACAAAATGCGCAAATCTGAAGTGGGCTGAACTGGATATTACCAACAGCATTTTTGGGATTTTTTTTTTTTTTTTGTAACACGTAAAGTCGAGTGTTCCGATTTCAAAAATGATATTTATATGCGGCGCAAAAGTTTATTTAAAAAGTTATCACAGTTCAAAGTTTCATAACAGTTAAAATTTTCGTTCACACAAATCGTTACAAATCTGACAGTTGCATGTTTTGTAACACGTAAAATCGAGTGTTCCGATTTCAAAAATGATATTTATATGCGGCGCAAAAGATTATTAAAAAATTATCACAGTTAAAAGTTTCATAATTTCGTTCACACACATCGTTACAGATCTGACAGTTGCATGTTTTGTCTATGACATGAATGACGCCTTGCCGTAGACAGCAGATAAATATTGATTGAATTGTTTGACTTTATCTATGGATTCACCTTGTGTGGTGAAGTAAGTACTAAAAGGCAAGAAAACATTATGCTGCATTACACATACGGTTTAAATTGAACAAGTAATTATATTAAACAAGTTTTTCACGAAATATTCAATAAATACTTTATTCAGTCAACTACAGAATAAGTCACAAGTACCATCTCCCCGGGAATTTGGCTCGTTACATGTTTATAAAAAGGTGTAAAGAGTTGTACGTGGATCGAGCCGATGAATTCCTACGATTAGCCGCCAAATTGTATAACCCCATTTTTAGGTTAGGTTTGGTTAGGTTAGGTTAGGTTTGGTTAGGTTGGGTTAGGTTAGGTTAGGTTAGGTTGGGTTAGGTTAGGTTGGGTTAGGTTAGGTTAGGTTAGGTTTGGTTAGGTTAGGTTAGGTTAGGTTAGGTTTGGTTAGGTTAGGTTAGGTTAGGTTAGGTTAGGTTAGGTTAGGTTAGGTTAGGTTAGGTTAGGTAGTTAGGTTTGGTTAGGTTAGGTTAGGTTAGGTTAGGTTAGGTTAGGTTAGGTTTGGTTAGGTTAGGTTAGGTTAGGTTAGGTTAGGTTAGGTTAGGTTAGGTTAGGTTAGGTTAGGTTAGGTTAGGTTAGGTTAGGTTAGGTAGGTTAGGTTAGGTTAGGTTAGGTTAGGTTAGGTTAGGTTAGGTTAGGTTAGGTTAGGTTAGGTTAGGTTAGGTTAGTTAGGTTAGGTTAGGTTAGGTTAGGTTCGGTTAGGTTAGGTTAGGTTAGGTTAGGTTAGGTTAGGTTAGGTTAGGTTAGGTTAGGTTAGGTTAGGTTAGGTTAGGTTTGGTTAGGTTAGGTTAGGTTAGGTTAGGTTAGGTTGGGTTGGGTTGGGTTAGGTTAGCTTAGGTTAGGTTAGGTTAGGTTAGGTTAGGTTTGGTTTGGTTTGGTTAGGTTAGGTTAGGTTCGGTTTAATTTTATCACATATTTCTTTTTAGGTTAGCTTCAATATTTCAAATGAGGAGCAATGATTGATTTACAAATCATTGTCAATCAATAAAAGAATACAAATGGTTTATTTACTATCAATTATCGATAAGTTCTATTTAATTTTATTCTGTAGTTGACTGCATAAAGTATTTATTAAATATTTCCATATATTAAAACCGTGTGTGTAATGCAGCATAATGTTTTTTTGCCTTTTAGTACTTACTTCACCATACAAGGTGAATCCATAGATAAAGTCAACAATTCAATCAATATTTTTCTGCTGTCTACGGCAAGGCGTCATTCATGTCATAGACAAAATATGCAACTGTCAGATTTGTATCGATTTGTGTGAACGAATTATGAAACTTTGAACTGTGATAACTTTTTTAATCCTTTTTTGCGCCGCGTATAAATATCATTTTTGAAATCGGAACACTCGATTTTACGTGTTACAAAAAAAAAAAAAATTCCCAAAAATGCTGTTGGTATTATCCAAATTTCCCCTGAAGTGCCGCTTGAAGATGGAAAGATGCTTAAACAAAGGTTACCAGATTTCAAAAACTCAGAAGCAGTTATTTATTTCCATTTATTAGATTTTCTTAAAACCTATAGTAGTTTGACCGCTCGGGCGGCAGCACGATAGTTTCAAGTACATCGAGGGTTGTGGTGTGTTTTGGGGAAAGCCCTTCGAGTGTGCGTCACAAGGTCAAATTACATTTAATTGATATACCGGAGTCGGGGGGGGGTGGTCAGAGGTGTCAGAGGTGATATAAAATCACGGTGTGGTAAACCGGCCGGGAGATCTCAGATCTACGTAAGCCGGCGGTTACGCCCTCCCCTAGGTATAATCAAAACGTCAGGTGACTGACTAGGACACTGATATCTCGAGGCGGGTGAAGGGATAGAAAAATAATGAAATCGAAACAATTTTACAAGTCTCTATATTGGGCACTGTAGCAAATTAAATTACATGAAACATTAATCCTAACTTACATACGACGCAGCAAAGTGGTTACTAAATTAAAAATTACATGAACCCTAATTTAGAGGGAGAGGACAAAATTATAAACAAAGAAAGAAAAAGGCAAAACACATAAAAAATCTGATCTTACTGCTAAAATGAATGGTGACGAGATTAAATTAACACTTCGGTAGAACCAGGTGGGCGGAGAAAAAGTCTTTAGATCGGGGTAACCTGTTTCGGAGAGTTCGGCAAGTGTCTTCTTCGTGCTGCTTCGTGGTGGGCGGCGGCTTCTGGCGTCGGCGTCGTCCTCTGACTGTGTAGGCTACGTCGGCGGCTTCTGACGTCGGCGTCGTGGCGGTCGGCAGCGATGCGTCGCTTCTTTTGTCACTGGGCGTCGCGGCGGTACACTGTGCGTCGCGGTTTCTGATACGTCGTTTCTGGCGTCGCGATGCCGATTCGGTGGTCGCTACCGTTCGGACTTACTTTCTTCGAGAGTTACCAGGGTATTCGGCCGGACCGATTTTACGGGTCAGGCTAGAGTTCCTGGTCTCTCCACCTTCAGCTTCTAACTTCAACTCCTAACTCCAACTTCAACTCAACTCCTAACTCCAACTTCAAATCAACTCCTAACTCCAACTTCAACTGGTTTCTCGGCGGCTGGCTTCGCCTTATATTCTCTTCTCGCCGGCCTGAGGCGTGACCGACGGTGGAAAGGGGGCATCCCTTAGCTCCCTATTGGTCCGGATGATGTAGACCGTCTCCCGGTCGGGCCGCTCTTGA
Organism: Agrypnia vestita; assembly: GCA_016648135.1. Classification (NCBI taxonomy): domain Eukaryota; kingdom Metazoa; phylum Arthropoda; class Insecta; order Trichoptera; family Phryganeidae; genus Agrypnia; species Agrypnia vestita. The sequence goes on from JADDOH010023386.1 coordinate 18,190, forward strand.
TCCACCCTCGTCGTCCATTGGCTTCCTCTGGGTCCATCCCAGGCCCCGATGGACGTTACTGGTTACGGGACCCGGCGTCGCATATGTTACGCCCCCTATTGTTCTCCCAGTTTGCGGCTAATCTCGATGCTTTTCTGGTATGTAGGCCTAAACACTTTGTTATTTCACGAACGCTTTGTTCACTGTTCATATCCCTATCCCGTCACCAAAACACATTGCAAAATGAATTAAACTTAAGGAAAATATTACAGTACAAATTGGCAAAGGCGGAAAATTGAAAACACAAATCCGCATCAACACTTTACCCAACATTACCCAAAAATAAAACTGCTTACATATACATACTTAATTAAATCGACACGCCAGACATATTTTTATCGACCAGTTATTTCTACCATTATTGACTAATTACATGGGATTGACGCAGGGTTTCATTAGATCACAGTAAAATTCCTTGAGTATGCATTACAATATTAATCTTATTATTAAGTCGTCGGTTTGATCCTTACAGTAGGCCTCTCAATATTTAACGTTATTTATACATTACATCGTTATAGGTCAATCCTTATCATTAACATTGATTTAACGTTATTTATACATTACATCATTACAGGTCAATCCTTATCATTAACATTGATTTAACGCTATTTATACATTACATCATTACAGGTCATTCCTTATCATCTACATTGATTATCTTCGATGCCTCCACAAAATCATTATTATTTTTTTTTTTTTTTTGATAAACCGGACGGCATTTAAAATTTACCACTCCGCATATTCTCTTCCTTTATTTTTCTTTTTAATTTTTTTTCTTTAACAATGACAACATGTACTTGATACTTAGTTTTATTTTTAATTTTAGCTTAAATAAAACAAGCTATCGTACTTCTTAGTTGGACCAAACATACTTGTCAATATGTGACATAGAGATACAAAACAAAGGGCTAAAATTATACAGACATCGTGGCATTTCTTAGTGAATCAATTAACATAAAAACTTATTTACACGGGATACATGCTTCAAGCGGGTCCCCTAATGTTAATGTTCTGTATACATCTTTGTAATTTCTTTTGGGATTACAAAGTACATGAATTTGCATCAACGCCACTTTCCCGAAAGGAATGCTTACATATACTAACATAATCAAATTCGATAAACATTTTTTTTTCAAGAAATTATGTTAAACCTTATTACTAGAAGAAAAATTAAGAAAACTTGGCGTAAATTAATTAATGTAACATTATTTACACCTAAATAATGAAAATTCTTACTTCAATATGTAAGCTGGATTGAATGCAAAACGTTTTTTTAGGACTTTCATTATACTAATCATTATCTTATCAAATCAGCTTTCTTCCACCCCTGGTATAAGAATATAGGAAAAGAATAAAAATAGAGAACACTAAAAAATTATATAAGCCACATTCCACCCGGCAGACAATTGAAAATTTTCCAAACAAGAATTATTTTGAGCTTTATTATTACTAGATTAAAACAACTATTTTAAAATAGACCGACAAATTATATTGCTTAAACGAGTAATCAAAACAATAATTGCATGTTTACAGATAGGTTATATACCTACAACCTACAAATTTGTATAAAAAAAAAACACAATATTGGGAGCTTGAATAACTAATGACAAATTAACATTATTCTTAAAAATAATTAAAACTCACAAATTAACATTATTCAACTAGGTGTATGTAATATATGAAAACATAAGACATGAAAGCCTCGATCTAAAGTAATATTAATGTTTATTCCAACACGGCATTTACTTATTTGCAATTAATTAAACTATTTTGTTTCAACCCCGTGTGCTAAAATTCATTCTGCAGACAGATTTCAAAAACTAAAAAGTCGGAATCTTATATCTCTTCAACCGTGTTACATCTTTTCACGAGATAATATTCTATTACGTTATATATTATATATTACATCAATATCAAACATCGTCGGCAATAATACAATCAAATTTTTTCCTTTTGTTACGATCAATACATTTTCTATTATTTGCTACAAGTTAGATTAATTCGGGATGATCTCGTTATTATTTCAAATTGCAATGTCCCGTTCATTTCGATACTTAACAATAGAATACAGAATAAATGAGGAAACTACATATAAAACGAGTAACATCCACCTGCAGAGGTGGCCTGGGTTATCTAAACCAATCATTACCTTACTTAAATTAAACATATCAGTTGCTCATTAATTAGGTACATATTACATTGATATTATGATTCACCACTTTGCCTCAATTTCTAATTCGGCCTCTACCTTCTTAATTGATTGACCCCTGTTATCTTTATTGATAATGACCGCCTGGTCGTGCGTTGCGGGATCTTCGCGCCCTTATATTAATAATATGATTTATACGATCCTACATCTCGCGGATAGCGTCGCCATGTGGGGGATCGGTATGTCAGCGCTTTCTAAAACATCTCTATTGTCTGTCGAGGACAATAGTAAGTTTACTGCGACGACTTTCGGAATTATTATCTTGTTTTTCTAAAAAATGTCTTTCCCAAAACAATGGCGACTTCTCTAACAAACGCAGCTTTCTAAACCGTTGTCCCATGTGTTCGCATTTGGCCAAGATGTTCTTTCTATTGTTTAATCGGGGTTAGAGATATACGTCCCGCTGCAAGAAAAGGTTTACCGTTTTTACCCTTCCAAGATGTTACTTAAGAACAAAAGGTTGCGAACGTATTGTCCATCCTAACAAAAGGCCGTGCGCTCTTAATGTCTTCGGCAACCCTAACTTTCTAATTCATTGTTTCATATGTTTTATGGCGGGCTATCCTAAGAGCCATCGTCCGTCGCAATGTTATTTTTTCGAACAATAGGTCACATATTTCGTCCTCGAACAAAAGATCGAACATGCCGGGGCTGTGACCACATGGCGCGTGATCTTCGAAACATGGGCGCTTTGATTTCAGTATTGCCCTAGGACAAAATTAATAACCTGGTTCGCGTCATATTCCGGTACATCAGTCTCACTGCCATATACACACCAGTAGGTAGGTATCAGAGTTGATCAGAGTGTTTTGTACGTTTTTGACTTTTGACGTACAGCAACACATTAAGATAAAATAATTCGACACAATAACATGGCCGCATGTTGTTCTTAAATTTTCTTTACTGTTTGCCAAATGTATACATCTCGTAGTGCTGAAATTGCCACCTATTCATATTCTCTGGAATTTTAAATAAATTCTACAATTACAATATCATCCTTAATCTTGAGGTAAAGTACCATAATCAAGTAGGAGGCGCAAATGTCAATGGCTGCCGGTGTCTTTTTTGACAATACCTATTGTTACTTTATTATTGACAGTACGTGAGTTGTCATACAAAAATAGGGTTTTAAATTAACTATGAAATCGTTTTCATTGCAGAAAATACTGTAAAAATGATGCATCATCATAATCTACACCACCAGGCCGTCGCTGGTCATCCCGGTCAGCATTTAAACCACCACAGTTTGCCTGGTCATCATCAGATGGGACCACATCAAATGCACAGAGATCAGAATAGGTTAGATATTATTTTGATTAATGTTTGGAAAAGTATTGTTGTATTTTTATAGTAACTACCATATATTTTAAATCAACTCCAATGATATCAAAATTTGGAATGTCAACCTTATTGAAGCTCTTGAAAACCTTAATATTTTTTCTTTTATTTCTTATTGGTTCGAAATTTATTGTTAAGATTGAATTTAAAAAAAACAAACATATTTTAACCCTTTCAAACCTAGAACTTTTTCATAGGTATTTCTCAAAATACCCAGTTTTAATTTTCTTTATAAAAAATGTATCTTACAAAATCTATTATAATAAATAGGATTTTATATATTTACAGAAACAAAAAAAAATCACGTCATCTGGCGTGTAATGAACAATGTTTTTTATTGTAATTTATAAATATATACTGTCAGCTTAACATGAAAAAAAAAACTTAATAAAAAATACAACGTAAATTATATAAATACTTAAATATTATATTGAGGGTGGAAAGCCAAAAAGGCGTTAGTGATTATTTCAAACTTTACAGGAGAGCAAAACAAAGTTCTGTCAATTTGATTTTGTCACTATTTCTTTTATTATTAAATGGTTTTCATATTTTTTCATCCGAAACACATGGAAATCATTTAATAATAAAAGAAGTATTGACAAAACATTCTTTCGCTTTCCTGTAAAGTTCAAAATAATCACTAACACCCTTTTGGCTTTCTACCCTCGATATGTAAAATACATAAATATTATAAAAGAAATTACCTTCATCAAATTCATAAATATGAAATATTATCGTAAACAAAACCATGACACCGTCGCGTGGTGATTTTTTAAAATTTTAGCACATCTAAAGCACGCCGTCATTTAAAAGAAACAATCAAACTATATTTTTCATTGCACCTTGGAGTGCAGAAAGACAAGAAATAAGCGTTCTCAACTCGTATAACACAATACATTCATATGTGTAGTTTAATATTTTCTGATTAAGTAATTTTGAATATTTATTTGTTTTTTTATTGTATATTGTCATCTAGGTTTTTTTACATGAAAAACTCTTTCTTTTAAACTATTTTTTTATAAAAAAAATCTTTTATATTATTTTTTTATAAAAAAAATCTTTTAAACTTTTTTTAGATTTTAACTTGTTGAGGGCCAAATAAACATAGAGAAACGTAAATCACCAAGGCCAGAGATTTTCTGAATTTTTTGTGATTTTTCTTTTTATGAAAAAACCATGCATATATAAAAAAAAAACACACATTCATATTATTTTATCGTAATTGTCGTAATGCAATGATTTTTTTATCGTTTAAGTAAAAAAAAAATTTCTATTCCGATATTGTTCCCAGCGCAACGTTATACGAAGAATAATAATTAATTTTTATTTGTTTATTAGAGACAACACTACTATTTTTATTTGATGCCTACCTAATAATCTTCTTCTGTGGGGTATATTTTGTTGCACGGCACGGCACACAACGGAACATCGCACTCATAACACATAAATATGATACACTTTCACACACACACATATTTCAAATAAATGCAACATAATTGCGTGTATTTTTGTTAATAAATACCTGTTAGTATTCAATTGAATCATAAACCAATAAAAATTGACAAATATCGCAAAACATATCGTATATATTTGTGTAAACGTGTACAAATAAATCAAAAATCGAAAAAATTAATTGTATTTCCCGCGCTCTTTGTGCGTGACCTTGAATGACGGAATATTTGAATTTCGATTGCACAACACGCGTGCCAGCGCCATCTACAACTATCCCATACGATTTTGACGGCAGAAAAACTTATGTTTTGATTGTTGATTTAAAATATAATCGGTGATGTTTTTGAGTTGAAAATGGAACGACAGGTCACCACGGGATCTCTCTACCGGGAAAAAATTACGTTTTTCAAATTCGATACGCGGCCATCGAGAAATAATTAATTTTGTGCCTGTCGCATATATCCGACGTGGCACTCCGGCCCCTGTCATTCTCTGTCGCACAGGTCCAACGTGGCCCCACGCTCATTAGAAGAAATGTCTGTGAAACACATTTTACACATATTTGAAAAATAGGAAGGCTGACTTTAATATACTGTATCTGATTAAATTCTTTAAACAGCTCTATATTTGGGATGTAGAGCTGTCTATACATTTGGCATCTGAAATGGAGGAAATTCTAGTAATGTTGGACAAAGCATCCAATTCAACAACTTTTGCACTCATACTATTGTGATTAGATCTCTAGTGTCATACCGGGGACATCTATTATCATCCCTCTCAAACTTTTGATACATAGTGTCTTCCCGTATTTCAGATGGGTGAGAATATTTTCAATTGTTTAATTACAAAGGCTGTATAAGAAGAAAATGCGTAGTTATTTTTGATGTGTAACATCTTGCTTTGCAGCAATCTGTGGCAGTGATTTTGTGAAAATGGACTGAAATGCGTAACAGGAAATAGGATGCCGTGGAAGCTTGCGCAATTTCATTTGACCAATGAGCGTGCAAGTAATGGAAAATCATCATTTATAAACAATGTAATCTGACAGCCATATATTAAATGATATTATTGTGTTTTTTTAAAACAAATATGTGAGAATTACGACGTTCAAGCTATAATTTTTTTTTTTATAGAATGAAAGGTTGATATGTTAGTTAGTGTTTATGACAGAGAATTCTTCCTTTTCTGGAAAAATAGACGGCGTGGATCAAATCAAAAACCTTCTATCACCTAAAAAATATCACATTTGGACATTAACAGACTGGCTTCAGAAATGTCAGTTTTACAAACATGTTGCATATTGTTGAAATTCAATATTTAATATCTCAAGATGTATTTGACTTTAAAAAAATCTGTTCCACAAAGGTTAACTTCGATATATCATTAAACGATTTTGTCAAAAACAATAATCCAATCCAAGAAATATGATGCCTTGTGAATCTCAAAAAATAGTGGCCATGGCCTTTATGGAACCGTTTTCGCCATCTTTGGAGGAGATTCGCCGAGTAAAGTCCACTGTTTTAACTGTTCTTTCATTTCTGGCTAATGGATAATTGTTTCGTCAACAGTCATGAAACGTTATAGAAACTCTTTTAGATTGTCCTTAAAAATGTCCATACTGTGGTCCGAAGTTGACTTGCGATTCCATTTTTTTCCACTGAGCAATCGCGGTACCCATTTTGGCGATACCGTTTCATTCCCAATTTTAGTAGTTTCAATAGGATATTTTGTACGCATCCAATTGAGATGTCTACAATGTTAGCGATCTCTCTGATTTTCATCCGGCGGTCTGCTATATATGGATATGATATCATGGATATTGTTGACCACATCCTCCGCAGTTGCCTCAGTTAGAAGGCCTGGGCGCTGTTCATCAAAAATGGCCATGATTGAATTCATTAAACCAATATCTAATAGTAGTCACCACATGTGCAATGTATTGTCCTTATAAATTCCATGCAACTTCACTTTGATTTCCTCACATGTCTTCCCATCCAAAAAAAGGAATTGAATCACTGACTTTTTTTTTCTATACTATTGTATTTTGCTATTACTTTGTGGTTATTCATTAAATGAATTAACTTAGTTAATCACCTTTTAATTTTTGGTAAAAACCAACCGGTTTCGGAAATTTGTTCCTTCGTCAGTATTAATTAAGTATATATATTAATAGTCTAGGAGCTGACCGTCGTCAACCCTACGTCACCGAGTACCAGGATGGGACTTGTATAGGGTGGTGCCCTGTAGGATGGGTATCAAAAAAAAACAGGGTTGCCTGGGATAATGACACCTATTTTTGGGTAAAAATTACGTCATCGAGTACCAGAATGAGACCTAGCACATTCGATGCCCTGCATCGAGTACGACAAGAAAAAACAGGGTTGCCACCTTCTACCCTGGCACTTTCTAGAATCGGGCAGATTTTAGGGAGGTGAAAAATAGGAAAAATTACGTCATCGAGTACCAGTATGAAATTAACGCCATTCGATAGACCTAATAACCTGTTTCATAAAAATATATGGTTGCCTGCCCTCAGCCTGGAGCATTTCCCAGTCGGCCAAGTTTTATATCGGATGTAGTACGCCCTGTACTAAGTTCAAGAAATCGTTGTGTAAAACAATGAGGCTGTTTTATAATAGTTCTGGGTAACAATAATATTAATAATGAATTATATATACAAATAAATTGAATATAAATAATAATAATAATATAAATACTAATATACATGGAATCTATTTGCCATCCGAGCAATTTTCAGAATCACGTAAGTGTATTTTTACTTTTATTTCAAATGTGCGTTTCGACAACATTGCGACCTTTTTGCTCGACCACATGGATGAAAAAGAACTATTGTAATAAAGTAAAAGAGAGAGATAACCGTTTACCTGACTTGTTTATCACGCTCGTAGTTTAGTCGCTGGTTACCAAGCACAATAAATCGTTGAATATTATTATATTAGCTTACGGAATATGATGTTTAAGAAACTCTTCAATGGTTTACATTACATTTAGGAGTTTAGTTCCAAGCAACTGCCTTACAGAACTTGATAAAAGATATTCAAAAGAAAATGAACCCATTCGATCCAAACATAAACAAAATTGAGTTGTTCAACATATCCACAGGCAGAGCAGAAAATCAAGAAATATCGAATTTTCTACTCAACGTTAATGAGAGTGGGAGAAAACAAAAACTTACATTTATCAAAGAATGTAACATTGATGGTGACAGGTTTGAGAAACCAATAAAGAAAACAAGATTGAAAATTTTACATCAGCTTGTTATAAGAAAACGATAAAAGATCGCGACAACACGAAAATAGCTCATATCAAAATGCAACGAGATATCTTCGGAAGATTGCTGGAGATTAGCGTAGAAAAGAAAGTCGATTGCAGTATGTCTTTCTTACCCACTGGCGCCTGCACCTCCAGCATTATCAGATTCGGATGGATACATGTTCAGCACGGATAAGTCAAAATTATCAAGGTTTTTGAAAACTGAATTAACAATTACTACCAGTCAAAATATTCAAATCACCGCACTTAACGAAGATGTTTTGATAGTGGACGGATTTTATTTCCTTAGGACTATTGGTTCAGTACCACAAATTTTTGGGGAAATAGCAGAGATGGTAATTCGGAAATTATTGGTCACAAGCGCGCAAGAAATCCATCTGATATTTGACCGATATCTTTCTCCATCCACAAAAGATATGGAACGGAGTAAAAGAAATTCCGTGGATGTCGAATACCAGATAATAGGTCCAACTCAGAAAAGAGACAAGGATTTCAACAAAAGTTTGCAAAACACGAGATTCAAGGAGGCACTCGTAACTTTTTTCTGCCAATACTGGGCCGATGACATTTTTAAAACAGTGATTGGTGACAAAAAATTGTTTGTCACTAATCACGACAAGTGTTACTCCTACAGGCTAGATCGACAGGGATGTCATCCCCTCACCCTCAAGTCTGAAGAGATAATGTATCAATGCGAACACGAAGAAAGTGATATAAGAATAGTTTATCATTTATATAAAAGTACAGGTGCAAAAGCATTGATAAAGGCATCTGACACCGATGTCATGATAATAATTCTTGGCAATTTACACAAGATGCCAAATAAGGAAATGTGGATGGTTTCGGGCTCTAAAAAACCGGCGATAAATTTAACAAGAATGTTTAACAACATAGGATCGTCGTTATGCAAGGCTTTGCCATTTTTGCACGCCTATACCGGGTGTGACCATATGGCAAGTTTAAAGGGAAAGGGAAAGGTAAAGGCTTTGCAACTTTTACGAAAGGACATATAATTATAAGAAATGTTCGCTAATTTAAACGGTTCGGCAAATATAGACGATGCGAAAAAAATGAATGCCCTCCAGAAATTCACTGACGAATTGTACGGCATCAAAGGTTGTGGTGGTGTTGACCAGGGGAGGTTTCAATTATTCAGTAAAAAATATCGAAGTTTTTAAAAAAAGGTTTTTAATTTTGAGGCACACACTATGCCGCCATGCTGGCGTTCCTTAAAACAAAAGATTCTTAGAGCAATTTTTGTAAATGCAATGTGGCAAAATGTCACCGAACCGTTGTGCTCAATTTTTTCTACAGTAGAATTTGGTTGGAAAAGGGACAATAATAATAAATATACAAACAATTGTGTGGTTTGAAGGCGATACAACACCACTAACAGTTGATGATATTTTGTCTCATGACGATTCCAATAACGATGATGACATAAGCGCTAATTCATCGGAGGATGAAGCATAAATATATGTTTATTTTTGGTAAATAAAATGACATCGATTTGAAATTAATTTATGTTTTTATTTTATTTCTTAACCTAAATTTTATTTCGCTTCACCATCAGTCCGCCTACTTTAGTGAAGTTGAGTATGAAAGTCCTTTATAAATATTATTTTAAAAATTCTACTTCTTTACATCAGGTAGCTGACTCTTTGTCAGTGTCCTTTATATTGGTTCAGTATCACTCTCTCCTTGTCAGTGTTCCCACACATAATTTTCATTATAACACTTGCTTGGAACTAAACTCCTTAATGCAATGTAAACCATTGAAGAGTTTCTTAAACATCATATTCCATCATCTAATATAATAATATTCAACGATTTATTGTGCTTGGTGAAAGAGACGCGGCGACGCAAACGTTAACCAGCGACTAAACTACGAGCGTGGTAAACAAGTCAGGTAAACGGTTATCTCTCTCTTTTACTTTATTACAATAGTTCTTTCTCATCCACGTGGTCGAGCAAAAAGGTCGCAATGTTGTCGAAACGCACATTTGAAATAAAAGTAAAAATACACTTACGTGATTCTGAAAATTGCTCGGATGGCAAATAGATTCCATGTATATTAGTATTTATATTATTATTATTATTTATATTCAATTTATTTTTATATATAATTCATTATTAATATTATTGTTACCCAGAACTATTATAAAACAGCCTCATTGTTTTACACAACGATTTCTTGAACTTAGTACAGGGCGTACTACATCCGATATAAAACTTGGCCGACTGGGAAATGCTCCAGGCTGAGGGCAGGCAACCATATATTTTTATGAAACAGGTTATTAGGTCTATCGAATGGCGTTAATTTCATACTGGTACTCGATGACGTAATTTTTCCTATTTTTCACCTCCCTAAAATCTGCCCGATTCTAGAAAGTGCCAGGGTAGAAGGTGGCAACCCTGTTTTTTCTTGTCGTACTCGATGCAGGGCATCGAATGTGCTGGGTCTCATTCTGGTACTCGATGACGTAATTTTTACCCAAAAATAGGTGTCATTATTTATCGATTACACAAAACGCTCCAGGATGATCCCAGGCAACCCTGTTTTTTTTTGATACCCATCCTACAGGGCACCACCCTATACAAGTCCCATCCTGGTACTCGATGACGTAGGGTTGACGACGGTCAGCTCCTAGACCATAAGTATAGGACGAAGGAACGTTGGTTTTTACCAAAAATTAAGTGGTGATTAACTAAGATAATTCATTTAATTATATTTTTTTTCCATGATTGCAATTAAACTTGTCCACTTTCAACAGCTACCAAAACAAAAAATTGCTCTATAAATCTGAAAATTTGACAGGCGTAGTTCGAAAGATGGTGTTAAAAATTGATATACACATTGTGTCAATGGCGCCATCAGTCATAAAACACGGGTATTTGTCATAAATGTATACCAGAAGATACTGAACCGCTCTGAGAACATTTTTATATCATCCAACAACGCTTAATTAAACCTCATATTAATTTCTTACAATCATTTTTTTTTCATATTGTGATTATTACATTTTTATAATTATATTGACGTAATTAGCATTTAATATATTCTGTACTGTATGGTAAGAAAGAAATATGGTATAAATATGCATGTCAAGCATGATGTGCTTTGTATTATTGTAAAGATCATATGGTCGCTCCTAATATAGCTCCCCTATGTCACCCCATTCTAGAGGGGGGTATGTTGGACTACGGGCATATCAGGTTATACATGTGATCTTTTATTTGTTAACCATTATTTTGTGTGTCTTATACTCTGAATAAGATTGAAAATTTTTATTGTGCACTAATTTGCATACTGCCAGGGTGTTTACTTAAGGGTTCGGTCAATGTTCTTGCCGAGGGATACAATTCTTTTCAATACCATTTCCAGACTAGACATTTATCTTATATTTACAAGAACTTCTGATACTACGGCAGTGCGGATTATTATTTTACCAAGATTATGTGATATGGTGCCACGATTCTTATGATTGAAATACATTTCCTTCACGCTCATTGTGAAATGTGACTTATAATTTTTCCTTATTTGATGATATTATCGTGTTGAAGTGCAAGAATTTATAACCAGTGTATGATTTATTCAATAGATGTATCAAAATAAGACATGTGTGCGTGGATCATAATTGGTATGTTTGAATATCAGTGACAGTTTTCTTAATAAACTGAAAACGTAGGCTCGCTAGTAATAGTGGTGGATATCTTTCCAGGATGGTGGGTGCCCCTCCGGGTCAGGCTGTGAGGCTGGCTCACTGCGGGCCCCCTCCGCGTCCCATGATGCCGCCACCCCCCGGCCTGCCCCCGCACACGCACCGCCCGCCCCCACCCCCGAGGCACCTTCCCCCGCCTCACCCACATCACATGGCACTGGCCCCGCGACCTGGTAATATTATATTTATTACTCAGCTCGAATGTGCAGTGAATTTGCAAGACTACAGAATACATTTTGACAAAATAAAAATGAGAAAACCAAAAAAAAACTCATTCGGCACTTCAAAATGCTAGTTGTACCTGCAATTTGGTGCATATTTAGACGTTTATTCCCATGCTTAAATTATTTTAATAAATATAATTTAAGGTTAAAGAATGATTTATTAATATGGTAACTAGCCATATTAATAAATCATTCTTTTCGTGTCTTAGCTAAGCCCAATCTGTAGTATTTATAGTATATTTTTGACACACCACTGAGAAGCGGTGGTGGCTATGTCGCTTATTTTCCATGTTGTCGTCCGCACGTCCGAGGTTCGAGTCTTTCTCCAGTCGTGTAATTTCATTTTTAGCTGTGAATTCCAGGAAGTTGTGGAACAGACAGAAAACGAAGTCATTATATTTAGATATGAATGGATCATTCGAAGCATAGGTGGATGGATACATCTCAAGAAATTATTTTCTCAAAAAAATGACACCACATATTACACCTACATAAGTACGTAAAAATAATTGCCTAAGGTGGTACGAACAAGTGTTGAGAAGAGACGATGAACATGTTGGCTCTTCCACATGGTGGACCAATATAGCAAAGCTAATACAAACAACCCAATTACAGTTCCGACAATCCAAGATAGGCTCTTGGCACAGAATGATTAGGAGAGCCGACTCCATCTATAATAGAAAGGGGCAAATATAAAGAAGAATATATATATTAAAATAGTAATATTTAATATGTACATAACAAAATACACATTTCACTTTAAAAATAACTTGAGCATAAATAAATGGTGTACCTACATTTTTATAGTTTATGATACATTTCAATATATCGAGGGTAGAAAGCCAAAAGGGCATTAGTGATTATTTCTAACTTTACAGGAGAGCAAAATAATGTTTTCTCAATATGTTTTTTATTATTAAACCATTTCCATGTGTTTTGGATTAACAAATAAGGAAATCTTTTAAGGCGGTACATTCACTGCAAATGCATATTTCAGCATTTTTTTTACAAAAATGTGGGTTTTTATTATTCATTTATATCAGAATGTATATGATAGATTGCAATTTTTTTAGGGCGATAACTTAGATAGAACCTTTGTTCTTATATAAAAGTAATAAACTGAACATTATTTACAATAATTAAGAAAAATATAGGCAATTAATCCACAGGCCGCGGCAAAAAAAATGTTTTTAATGTTCCCGGGCAAAGTGTGATTCGTTTAAAATTTGTATGTAAGCATAATATGTTTTTTCATACATATAAAGTTTACTTAATTATCTAGAATCCGTATGTAGGATATTAAGAAATATTCAATATTAAAAAAGATATAATTTTTCAAACATGCTTAAATATTTATGATTTTTGGTCATTTTCAAATGTTGTTTATTCATATAAAAAGATGATTTTAAACGATATATTGTATCTATATTCGCACTTTGAGTCTTCATTCACTATTAAAAAGCTATTTTTTTTTATAAAAAACACGTTAATTAATATTAGGTCCTTACATATGAAATTGGCGTTTTGCCGTACTGGCAAATTTGATCTCAAATATCTTCTCTTTGGTTAGGAATTCCAAATCCAAATTTATACAGCTATTTACTCATGTATTTGTGTTTTGAAAATTATAATTCATTTGTCTTTTCCTCAATTGTTTTTTTCTTTGCGTCACTCAGTTTACCAAAATGAAAAACTTGAAATATCGCGTTATTTACGAGTACGAGTTCCACCGTGGCACCAGTGCTGCAGAAATGGCTCGAAGGATTAATGATGTGTATGGCGACGGTGCCGCAAAAGAAAACACAGTGCGTTTTTGGTTCCAACGTTTTCGTTCTGGAAATTTCGACCTGCAGAACAAGCCCCGTGGACGGCCGGAGACCAAAGTTGATCATGAAGAATTGAAGGCTATTGTGGAAGCGGATTCATCGCAAACCACATCCGAGTTAGCTGCAGGCTGCGGTGTTAGTGATAAAACGGTTTTAATCCACTTGAAGCAAATTGGTAAGGTGAAAAAGCTTGAAAGGTGGGTACCTCACGAATTGAGTGAAGCAAATCAACAAACGCGCGTTGACTGCTGCGTTGCATTACTCAACCGGCACAATAATGAAGGGATTTTAAATCGAATCATTACCTGTGATGAAAAGTGGATCCTGTACGATAATCGGAAGCGCTCATCGCAATGGCTGAACCCTGCCGAACCAGCCAAACCATGCCCCAAGCGAAAATTGACTCCAAAAAAGTTACTTGTGAGCGTTTGGTGGACTAGTGCTGGTGTCGTTCACTACAGCTTTCTTAAATCTGGCCAGACGATTACGGCAGATGTCTATTGTCAGCAACTGCAAACCATGATGGAAAAGCTAGCTGCTAAACAACCGAGGCTGGTTAATCGCTCTAGGCCACTGCTGCTTCATGATAACGCTAGACCACACACTGCACAACAGACGGCTACCAAATTAGAGGAGCTTCAATTGGAATGTCTAAGACATCCACCGTACTCTCCGGACCTTGCCCCAACAGATTACCATTTTTTTCGAAATTTTGATAACTTCTTGCAAAGGAAAAAATTCAACTCCGATGGGGCAGTCCAAACCGCCTTCAAAGATTTTATTGATTCCCCTCCGAATGGTTTTTTTTAGTAAAGGGATCGATGAACTACCTTTGAGATGGCAAAAGTGCATAGATAGCAATGATACATACTTTGATTAAATAAATATATTATAATAATAAAAAATCGGCTTTATGTTCCTCCCATACTAAACGCCAATTTCACATGTAAGGACCTAATATTTAAAAATAAAAATTCTATAGTATGAAATGTGTCAAAAAATTACGCAGTTTGGAGGATCACAATCCGCGCGCCAGCCGGGAGAGGCGGACGCACTCATGCAGTCCAATCATTTTTTAATAAAAAAATCACTTTAAAACGTGTTTTTATGACAAATTTGAGTTTAGTTCAAAATAATATCATATTATATATTCGAAAGCAATCTATTCATCGCAGATAATAATGTTTTTTTTAACTAGTTTTGTATTAAATTGCATTTCTACTCATAACCTAATATTGAACGTACGTCACTTTTGATGACTTGCTACTACTTGCTATGTTGACTATATTCGTGTTGATGTCATTGTTATTTGAAAGTCAAGTAAGATATTAATTTACGAGATAATTTTTAAAATATAGATAAATGGTTTTTAATTTTATTTTTAATTCAATACATATTTTTGTAGTAGTTTTTTGTTTATTTTAGATAAAAATTATTTAAATTCAATTATTTTCACAGGTGTTTTGACATTTCAGTCGGAAGTCAAAATAATATCTAAATCTGCTTAATTGACAAAAGTTTTAAATTAAAAAACAGTGAATAAGAAAAATTGTTGTTTACTTTTTTTTATAACACCTAAATTATTGGAGAAATATAAATATGCTTTTTTATATTCTAGACTTAAAACATTTAAAATTCTAATAATAGTACGCGAGCATGACTTGCGTTCCCATATATTTTAAACGTCGGTACTCCATATGGTTGTCTCGTTTCCTCGCAACCTTTCTATCTCACAAGGACGTGTAAAAATACGCTCTTGCAAGGTTTATCTGATATGACGTTTGTTCATGTCTCGATCTCGTATTGAAGTAGCATGATCTATCCGACGCATATCGCCACTTTGACAGCTTGAAAAATGTATGTACCGCCTTAATAATAAAAGAAACATTGACAAAATCAAACTGACAGAACTTTATTTCGCTCTTCTGTAAGGTTCGAAATAATCACTAAACACCCTTTCGGCTTTCTACCCTCGATATATTTAATGCAACCAAATACATAGCTACTATTTTTCATTATATCCGTCCATGTTAGTTCTGCTGGAGAACATCCGTCTGTAGCCAGATTTGTGAATATTTAAAATGGAAATGCGAACACGGAATACATGTCACATCAATATTCTTAATATTTTCAAAATAAGCTAAATTAATGCCTGAGCTATGAAAATAGGGCTTACTTGCTGGTAATTTTTTTTTTCATAGCAGGTACATCTTTTACACTCTTTCAAAGCAATGGCTCATATGTCTTAATGTTGACAAATGTTGTGTTCTCCATGTCGGCAAGAATAACCCAAGTACTGAGTATACCTTAAACGAAAGCCTGATTAAGTCAGTGGTCTCGCAGAAGGTTCTGGGTGTTACTATTACCAAGGACTTTAAATGGTATGAGCACATAGCGAGTGTGGTTAAGAAGGCTTATTCTATTTTGTATTTGGTGAGAAGATCATTCCAACATCTGACGGTACCACTATTCACAACTATTTATAAGACATATGTGAGGCCTCTCCTCGAATATGCCTCTCAGATCTGGAATCCATGTTTTGCTAAAGACATAGTTTTACTGGAAAATGTTCAGAGATGAGCCACAAAATTGCCCTTGGGTCTTAAAAACCTGGAATATGCGGAAAGGCTGAGAGTATTGAAACTGCCCACTCTTCAGGAGCACGAGTAAGAGGTGACCTCATCAATTCATCAGAGACATTCAAGATTCTATCGGGCTACTATAATATTCCTAATATGACAGATATGTTTGCATTAAACACTAATGTGGGCCTTCAAGGACATCACCTGAAGTTGAACAAGTCTCGGTTCTCGTGTAACCCAAGAAAGCATGCATTAAGCAATAGAGTGGTAAATATGTGGAACAGTTTGCCTGAGGGTGTTGTGTCTGCAGCCAGTGTCAACCAATTTAAGAATAGGCTGGATATTCAAATGAGAGACAGTGATATGGGCCTATCAGCTTAAGCTGCCTGCCCATTATCAATAATAATAATAATAATGTATAAAGGCAACAGTTTTATGTTTTAATGGGCATTTTGCCTTTCCTTATATACTCTCATGGACAGCCAGAATTATAGCTTGTAATTCTGAAGGAAGTAATGTGATTATTTTTCCCTTCTTAAGGTGTGATGGTAACAATGCCACCGAACATGGATGCCAAGCCTCCGCCTCACTGCCTGCCTCCTGCGCCCGCCTCTGCACAGGTACTGAACCAACCCCCGGTGCAGCAGCAGACACAGCAGCCGCCCCACCAGCAGCAGCCTGTCCACCAGCAGCAGCCACAGGCGCAGCAGCCCGCTCATCAGCATCAGCAACACGTGCAGTTAGCGCAGCAGCCGGCGCAACAGCAAGCACAGCAGTCACCGGACTCTCCCCAGGCCACGGTGGGGCAAATACTCCCTGGCAACGTGGCTAACAGTAAAGAGAAGACTTCCATGTGCCTGGTCAATGAGTTGGCCCGGTTTAATAAGGTTTTTGAATTTATTTAAAGTCCTCCGTTTTTATTTCTAAAATATTTAAGAGGTATGAAAGCAAAGGCCGCAATCTACCACTGAGATGTTTCTGAGATAAATATAAAAAACCTCTCACTACTCAAGGAAATGTCTCTGGAATCTATGAAACCTATATCTTATCAGAAATAAGTTTTTAACAACAATTGCCACCTCAGTTTTCCTTTTATACAGTAAAAGCTCGTTAATACAAACTACAATTCGAAATTCGGTATAATTCGAAAAAATTTTATCCCCCTTAAAGGAATTTTCATACAAAATGTTTCCTTTAATTCGAAAAAATGGCTAATTCCAAATACAAAAAAAAATTCAGACTAAATTGTGAAATTTGACACAAAGTCATTTGTGTAAATGTTAACATTTGCTCACCATTTGCTAGAGTTTTTTTTTTTACCTGCGCTGAGGGAATGACCGCTCAGGGCGCTTACAGGCCTTTGATCATCTTCACGACAGTAATAAAAGTCACAAAACATCCCCAACCAACCAACCGGCCGGCGGCGCGCAGGGTAAGGATGTTTTATGACTCCTGTTTTATGATATCCCGCCAAAAGACGGGATTAGTTGAAGTTTTGTCGCCGGTTTTGGAGTTTTAAATTGTTACATCTTTGTGTTTTATTAAAATTGAAAATATATCGCATGAAAACATTACGTCATTGACTTTTTTTTGTGCTTTTATCTGTGATTTCCGTGAAAACTTTTGATATTTTAGTCTCTTCATTTACGATTTTAATATATTTTGTGTTATTTGATAAGTGTGAAGAACATTAGATATTTTATTACGTTCATGTGTTAGATTTTAGTTATTTTCGCATTTTATTTTGACTAGTGTTTCGTTTCAAATTAAAATGGCGTAAGTTCGCAGCGCGTACAAAACTTTAACTATTTCTAGACGTGGACGGGAAAATTGAGAATAAGGGCACGATAGCGAAAAAATATGATATCGTCAATTCAACTGTTTCAAAAATTCTAAAAAATCGCGCCAAAATTGAAAAGCGCAGTGAAGTGATGTACAATATTTGCTGTTTTCATTTTTTCTGTATTAAAATTGAATTGATGGCTCAAGGTCACATATCAAATCAAGGTAATTTATTTTAATTTTACTGAAACAACTGACAAAAATGAATGGTACATTGGCCAAATAAATGTGTTTAAAAATACATGTTAAAAAATGCATTTGTTGCACACCAGGAAATGTTTAGAAAGTGTGTTGATGGTTTAAAAACTTTCTACTAATTCTACTTCCCTAATTTGAAATTCGATTTTTTTTTAAATTTTGTTCCCCTGAATTTTGTATTAAAGAGCTTTTACTGTACTTATTCTTTAGGAACTGGCATTTAAAAGTACAGAAGTATAGAAGACATAGATTGACAATTAGAAAAAAGTCAGTGTTTGGCATTGTATCCTTTTACAAATTAGTTAAGCTAACCATCAATAGATATTACTTGTGGTATGATGAATCTTAAATTTGAAATATTTTAAGAACTGTAAAAATATTGTCATCAAAGATGAATTAATGGACCGATTATGAGAGTCCAAGGAGAATATATGTACTAATAAAAGATAAAAGAATTTCTTTTTTTTATACTTTTTTGTTTGTATTATGTTGCTTATGACACGTACATGCACAAATGTCTTTCCAAAACAAAAATGGGATATACCATAAACCACTTTGAAAAATATTTTATTTCCGAATTTTAAACTCATTTTAAATTTATTTGTGATGATTTAAAATAACTAACTTACCATTATAACATTTAACACAGCGTAAGGCAGAGATGATAAAATTCCACAATCTTCTGTTCTGACTTACCACCACTCGTGCCTCATTTTTACATCTCGTCAATTTACAATTACAATTTACTATAATAAACAAAATTTACATCATGCCAATTTACAATTACAATTTACTATAATAAATTTCAAATATGATAAACTTTTGTGTTATCTAGTCTTTAAAATGATTAGAAAGTAATAGAGTGTTAGTTAAATTTAAATTAAAAAACCACTACCAGAATTTAGGTCTACCGGTTTCGAAACATACCCGTCTCTTCGTCAGGACCAACACTACACTACCATGTTTACAACACTATACACCACAACCATAGTATTGTTAACTTTTCACCAATATTTATCACATGCCTGTTAATCTTGTCAAGGACAAACATGCAGTGCATGCTTGTTAATTCTGGCATCCTCTAGCGGCAGAAACACACAGTAATTTGTGTCTACCGTGCCAGAAAAAGTGGATTGCTCTAAAAATGAATAATAAATGAGACTTTCAGGTAAGGTCGATATATTCACGGAAATATACAAGGCTGCTATAGCGTAATTGGATAATGCGCCTGCCCCGGATAGGAGGAAATCCGTGGTTCGAATCCCGGTAGCCAAATATTTTTTCGTGGATTTGATTTTTCTGTATGTCTTTCTGATTGATTAATTCATTTGGTTTTAAATTTCACAGAACTTTGTTCTGAAAAAAATTGCAACTTCACAATAAGAATGTGTTCTTGAATATAATATGTACATTACATAGGTATAATGGACAATTTCTGAATGTAAGTTCCTTTCCATTATTAAACCAAAAAACCTTTTGAATCAGTCCTTCCCTCTTCTGTTGCTTCTGTTTAATATTATTTTTACAATTCCAGATCCAGCACCAGTACCGGCTGACATCGGAGCAGGGCCCCGCCCACCGCAAGCGCTTCGTGGTATCGCTGCGACTGGGTGGTGGTGAAGGGGGCGGGCCTGTAGAGGAGTACAGTGCCGAGGGCTCCCGCATCCGTGCTGCCCAGCACGCTGTGGCTGCCGAAGCACTGCGGCGTACAGCTTATCCCCGACCCCCGCCTAGGGCGCCTCGTGCTCAGCGCACCAGGAGGGCCAATGGTAACTGAAGAAAATACTTTTTTTCGCTAATCTTAATAAACCATTCTTGAAAATTAACTTATCTGGAAAATACAATAAAAATTGACAAAAGTCAGCTTGCTTTCAGACAACAAATGCATCAAAAAATGTGTAATAACATAATTAATCAAAAGACTGGAAGTATTTTGGTGAGGGGGCAATTAACAAAAAAAAAAACATTTAAATGTTTTGAGTGCAGTCATAATTCATTAATGTATAATATATTTATTTTATTTACATAAAAATGTTGTATCCTTCACCCTGCTTTCAATTAAAATCATTTTATGTTATTACAATAAAAAACATGTCAAACAAGAAATGCGTATGTGAAATACTTCAATTTACATACATTCAATCTAAACTTAGTTCTATGAAAATAAGACTAACTTAGTTGTATGGCCAAGACGAGGCTGGAGCCGCAACCAATTGATGACTAGGTAAGTGCTTAGCCGCCTAAAGCTGCTGCTGTACATTACTAGTAACATGCATGTTACTACTCTGAATATTGATGGTCATTGGTAGAATATTGACGATGTCTGGGAAACTAATTGCAAGTGTATAATTATCATGGTGCCCAGTGTAAGAAGAAGTCCTAGTGAAACATAACAGATTGCAAACGATTTATCTTCAGATGTTTGTGGTTCCGCAGGTGCGGGCGCTATCATGCCGACTGTGGAGTTGAATGCCCTTACCATGAAACTGGGTGAAACGGCTGTGTACACCCTAGAGAGCCCCCCCGCAGCTCTGGAAACCCCCAACCCCAGGAACGGGACAAACTATCCTGTTCCTTACCGGCCCTGCCCATCCATTCAGCTGCAAGCCTATAATCGGAACAGTAGATACTACAATCAAAATAACAGATTTGTTAACAACTTCAAATATCAGAACAATAACTTCAAAGATGTAAGTAATTTTTCAATGTTAATAATAAATCAATGTTGCTACGTGTCACGCATTTAATGATTTTTATTTACATAGCAAATAGTATATCAAGGCAGTTACCGGGTGCGGTTGAATGTGGGCGGACGAGTGTATCACGGGGAGGGAGGTACTCCCCAAGCGGCCCGGCACGATGCCGCTTCCCAGGCACTGCGGGATCTGAGGCAGCATGAGGAATCAGATAGCTGCAGTGCGGAGCCTATATCACACCACCCCGGCAAGTTATTTATACTAGGGCGATCTCAAATTTGCAACAGAATATAGTTTTTACATATCTTCATTAATCTACATACACGAGGTGTGTTAAAAAATATCCAGCCTATGGCAGCAGCAACATATTTATTAATACACACTACTAACTCTAATCCCTTTCAATCGCTGCTCATGTTGTTCTGTCATTTCACAACAATTCGACGGGCACTAATTACGCTTCTTCACTCAGAGGCTGACTGCCAGTAATTGACTCTCTTTCAAGCTTTCTGCGGGTGGAAAAAAATTCATGCATGCACTTGAATGTTCCCTACACATCTCCACCAAAAAACACCTCCCATGCTTCATTTGTTTGGTCGGAACAAATAAAGGTACAATATTATTTTAACACACCTCGTATTTAATTAATTATATTATTTATAACAATACAGTAAAACTATGTTAATTTGAAATCAAGACTAAAAAATTCAATTTTAATTTTGCGTTAATTTGAAATTCCATAAATCAAAAAAAAAAATTGTGAGACACGATTGAATCAATCAAATTAATGAACTCGGAATTTGCAAAATTATTAAAAAATAACTGCTTCAAATGAAAAAATTGTGAAGAAAGGCATTAATTTCATTAAAAAATAAATATATTTTTGCGCATTCTGAGGATATATTAGTACGGGGAGTTAACGCAAACAAGCCAAGCGAATCGGCTCTAAAAATTATCTCAAATTACAAATTAACAATATTAATCGACTAGAAAATTAACATTTTGGGTCTTGTGTGTTTTAAAAATTTGAATTATGTCTAACATTGACTTATCGCGGTTCGAAGTAATGGGGTTTTACTGCATATATTACTATTTTAGAGTGACTCTTTTAGATTACTCATTCTCAATTAACAAATTAATATACATATTTTTGATTGTAATTCTTTTGTGTTTGAATTTTGAAATGTGCTTAACAAGACGGAATTGTAAAAAATGAAAAGTAAATCAACATTGTTGATGTGTTATTAAAATAGATGGTGAGGCATCCGATGACTTGAGTGACCTGAAGTCTCCCGTGTCAATGGTTCACGAGATAGCTCTCAAGTTTAATCTTCCCGTCAATTTTGATGTTAAAAGTGAAAAAGGACCTCCACATATGAAGGTAATTTTTAGAATTGTTAAAATGTATATAAAATAGTGAAATTTTAAAATTTTGAATTCGGTACATAAAACCCTGATTATTATCGCTAACGCTACCAGATGGCGCAAGTAATAATGAGGTATAAAAAGCAAAAAAAAACAATTCTTTATGTAACAATGTCCATCACTTACACTTACAAGATGCTATGCGAGACATCGCCATTCTCACAGCCTTAACTCGTGGTTGAAATATACAGTATAAGTACGTCATTTTTGACAGGTTACAGCTAATGTGTATAATAACTGTTTTTTTTTTTTTAAAAGCCTTACAATCACTGATGTGTGTATGTATGTGAAGATCTTAATCTTGTTTTTAAAAGACATTTGCATATATTTTTGTTGCATAGGTCTTTATAACAACATGCACAGTTGCTGAGCACGTGACTGAAGGGGAAGGAAACAGCAAAAAGACCTCAAAGAAACGAGCTGCAGAAAAGATGTTAGAAGAGCTGAAGAAATTACCTTCAGTTAAGAAAACAGTATCTCAACCAGAAAATCGCAAACCGAAACGAAAGCAACAGCAACCGAAAAAGCGAACACGAAATTTGATAAAGGTGACATATATTAATTATTTTTATTATTTGATAAATACAAATGTTTTAATTTGATAGCAAAAATTGTTCTTATTCAGATGAATTATTAATATTTTTAAAAATTACTCTAAATCTTCTGGAGAAATTATCATTTTGTGATATTTAGTCAGATAAATATCCTCTTTATTATATTCCTGAGCTAAGATAATTTATTTTCTTTCACCAATACAAATTCTGCATAACAAATAATAGTGTAAGATGTACAGTTCGATTGCTACATGTCCATATTTGGGTCTTTTTGAGTTTTTAAATTTATGTGAATATAAAATTTACTTCTCTGTGAGAAAAACTCACAAGTGATGGACATTTTTAGGAGAAGGCAGATACGGCCACTCCGTCCGAGACGAATCCTGTTTCACTTCTACTGCAATGGTCCTCAGTGAGGGAGGTACGAGAACCGCAGTATTCTATCTTCGCAGAGGAAGCAGGGGTGGCCAGCAGAGGAGGCAAGCGCGGCGGTTATTCGGCCCGCTGCGAGGTGGCTGGGCAGGACTCAGTAGGCACAGGCGTTAGCAAGAAGCTGGCCAAGAGGGACGCTGCTCAGAGTAATTTTTTTATTTTTTTTAAACAGAATTTCAACAGATTTGTCAACAGTCAACCTTTTTGAATCTGACAGTGATAGAGTGACATTAGAATACAAGGTAAAAGTAACCAATATTACAATTATTAGCAATAATTATAATATTGTTTACTTTTCACAAATCTTATTTCTTATAAATCCAAATCACTAACATTAGCTACAAATAGCCCATTGTGGTAATAATCATTTAATCTTTTGATACCGTGTTTGAGATAGCCATTTTCAATCAATATATGTACATATTTACCATTTTAAAAAATTATTGGTGTGATTAAAGATTAATTATCATGAATTAAATGGGAAACATTGAAATGCGGAAAACATATTAAGGGGTTATGCCACCTTAGCGTTTGGAAAAATTGGTACCTACAAAAAAAAAATATTTTAACGCATTCATTAAATGTAGTAAAATAATCTTTATTTTACACACATACATAGTATTTTTATGAATAACTTCTTCTTCAAATGTAGCAAATTTATTTTGTGGTAACATAATTATAATTAATATAAATTAACTTTGTTTAAACCACTTATTTATTGAAAAAAATGATTTTCCTGATGAAGAAGCCATTGGCTTTGAAACATGTTGATTTTTTTCAATAAATAAGTGGTTTAAACAAAATTTATATTAATTATTTTTATGAATAATTTCCAATGTTAAATACTGAAAAATGGCGGAAGAATGAGCTGACAAATATAGCCCTGTTTTAAAAATCCTCTCTGATGTTGTACTTGATTTCTCTGTTATGCATTGTCTTATTAGAAGGGTAATAGTTAATAGTGTGATGTAAGGGATAATTTTTTTTTTAAATTTTGACAGCTGTTTGGAAAAACAACTCAAATTTGCCTTAAAATTCTGAGTCTAAAAAATTTATAACTTTTGAACATTATACCCAATCAATAAAAGCCTACGTCACACTTTAGATAATACAGTGAAACTCTCTTAATACGTTTTTAAAGGGACCAGCAAATAAAAACTTATTAGACGTGAAAACATATTAACAGTGATTTCAATATTTTCATAAATTATTTACACTTTTATTTTGTGTTTTAATTAAATTTTCGTTTATATAATATGACAATTAAGGACATTTTATTTTTAAAAAATTAAGTAGGTAAAAGATGTACATTTATAAAATATTAATTATGTAAATACATATTACCTGAGGGTCAGAAAACAATATAAACCACCAAAACTATAAAATAAATTAGCACTGTCAAAAAATTTAAATATAAATCGGTGTATATTGACAAATCAAAAACCTCACGAATACGAAAAAAAATACAAAAAGCTACCTGTATTTACTTTCCCTGGCTTGGAAAAGATTGCACATTTGTAAAAAACCATATGTAAATAGTATTCTATTTGACATCATTTTAAAAATTTATCCCTTTTGATGATTTCTACATAATTTAGGTGTACATTCAACATACCGCCTTGAGCAACGTCCTTTTATTTGTGATTAATTATGATTTTCTTTATTTTAATTACGTTTGATTTCAGACTACCTTAATATTTTCCCGGGCGTGAAGAAAAGTTGTGGTATTTTTTGTTGCTAAATTAAATTAGATCCGTTTTTTGTAACTCATTAAGGTCGGCGCCACAATACGCGTTTCTTCCGTCGCTTAAAATCAGCAACCGAATTTAGCCGTCACATACCTACTATATTCTGCGGCGCGGCGGACCGCACGGAGAACAAACACACATGTGGACAATCTGTCAAATGTGGCGCGTTGCAATCAAAAACATGAAACGTGACATCACCAATTTTACGTTAACGTAAATTCCGCAGGCGGGAAATCGAACAGACGCCGAAACGAGCGTTCCGTCGCGCCGGTGGCGGAACGATTCATGATCGCGTAGTAGCGGCGTTTCGCGGCATCAAAGACGCGACGGAAGATACACCTAGTGTGACGCCGGCCTTAGAAAACAACAGGAGATATTACGTAATTAATATTGCCAATTGTTTCTTCGAAGAAATACAACCAAAATGAAAACAGTTTCGTTTAGGTGAATTTATTTTGTGCCGACGTTGATTGATTTTGAAAAAATTATCATAAATAATCGCCGGATAAATTCATTTATTAGATATTATTTTATTAGCCTATTCAAATACTACAGGGTTTTTTCAGCGGCTAGAACTTTTGTGATGCCGCCAAACCCACTTAATTTTTATTGAGCCTATTTTTCATTTTTAGGAATGTTGAACAAAATTTCGTCTTCGAATGAAAAACGTATTATGAAGATTTATTTGTATGAATAAATTGAGTTCGGCTATAAATATTTTCACGACTTAGGCGAGAAATGAACATAAGCGGGAAACCTATTAAGCCTAAAAAAATATGGGATTTGTATGGGACTTTTTCGGGGCCGCAAAATTTAAACTTATTTAGCGGGAAAACTTATTAAAAGTGAATTTATTAAGCGAGTTTCACTGTATTATGAAAAATAACTGTTGTAAATTTAAACCATCGGGATAGATTAGGAAATATTGTGTACACCATTTTGAAAAAAGTAGTTTTGAAAAAAACGTAAAAGAAAAATACGACATCAGCGACATGAAATCGAATATTTTTTTTAATTACCTTTAATCTGCGATTCCTGGATCATACATGAGGTCTTCTGTGCTGTGTTGTGATATCCTCTGATTCCTTTTGAGCTGCTCTTTTCAATTTCCTGGCCTCTTTAGTCTCCTGTTGAGCTCTTATGTTGGCTATTGATATTCGTTGAGAATCCAGGATTTCAGTAAATTGCAGCGCGCTTGGGCCAATTTCAAGGTTTAATAATTGCATCATTTGTAATACACAACCAACTGAAAGAATATTTTGTGAGTCTAATATAAACTAGTTTCAACTTTGCCTACCCAGAAATATGTATAAAGGGAAAGGGGGTCCAGCATTCATGACAACAGATTTACCTGAATTACTGTTTTGGACCCTCATTACGGTTCAATCGCTACCTGAGTTTCGAGCCAACTCTGGCGCGCTCACTGCTAAAACTTCACTAATATTGGGAATTTTTAAATAATTAAACGCTTAAAATATTTTTAAAAGCTTTAATTTTAAAGGATTTAATTTAAAGGGTTTAATTTTTTAATTTTAATTTTCCTTTTTTTTTAACTTTCCTCTTAAAGGATTTAAGTTTTTGAAAATTTCAAGGTGGCATTAATCCCTTAAGCCTAAGAATCCACAATTTGTATAGTACTTTTTTGGGACTGAGGAATAAACTTGAGGAGTAAACTTATATTTAAAAATAATAACCCAAATTCTTATTTCTGATGATTATAACGTTTTCAGTGCTGACAGTTTTCAGTTACTAATACTAAACTTAAGACTAAAGGACTGATTGGAGTTGAGGAGGAGGGGGAAAATTAGAGTCGGGTGGGTGTAGGGTACAGTCGGTAAAAATAATGTATGTTTGAATATATTAGTAAAACCTCAATTTTACACTTCTCCAGGGAGTGTAAAACTGAGGAAAATGTAAAAGTGAGAAAAGGAACGTTTTCGCATGGACGAATTACTGATGGTAAAAGGAGTACAATTACTAAAAAGGGTCATCAGTGAAACGTTAAAAATATTTACATTCACGTTAAAATTATTATTTTAATTAGTTTAAACCCAAACAAAAGATCAAATGTTGTTGAATTTTTGGAAAGAAAAAGGAAAATTCATTATTTCACTCGTAAATTTCAATGAATGTAAAGTTATATTTTTGATTTGGCATTAACTTTGTGGATGGCGTGATTAATTTATATACAGTGAAACTCTCTTAATACGTTTTTCAAGGGACCAGCAAATAAAAACTTATTAGGCGTGAGAACATATTAACAGTGATTTCATTATTTTCATATATTATTTACACTTTCTAATTTTGTGTTTTAATTGAAATTTCCTTTATATAATATGAACATTTAAGGACATCTATTTAAAAAAAAATTAAGTAGGTAAATATATACATTTGTAAAATATTTCCTGAGGGTCAGAAAACAAAACCACCACAACAATAAAAATTTTAGCACTGTCAAAAAATATTTTCTTAATAACCATACTAAAAGAAAACCATAAAATAACTTATGTAGGTATGTCAATACCTATGTGCAAACCTTAACTTTAAAAGAAAATATACAAGTTATCTAAATTACTATTGCAAAAAAAATACCTATCTTAAACTAATAATATTATTAAAGGAAAAGTCAATCAGAATTTAAATATAATTCGGTGTATAAACCTAAACCATAACATAAACCTCACGAATACGAAAAAAATACGAAAATTACCTGTATCTACTTCCCCTGGCTTGGTAAAGATTGCACATTTATAAAAAAGAACCGATTGTAATAGTATTCTACTTGACTTCATTTTAAAAATGTGTCCCTTTTGATGTATTCTATATAGTATATCTATATAGTATTCTACTTGACTTCATTTTAAAAATGTATCCCTTTTGATGATTTCTACATAATTTAGGTGTACATTCAACATTTCGCCTTGAGCAAACTCAATGGGGCAAAGTCCAAAACAACCCGCCAATTCAGGGGCGAACTCGGTGAACTTAACACAATAATACATTAAATAATATTCTTTTGAGATTAATAACGATTTTCTTTATTTTAATTACGTTTGATTTCACAATACCTTAATATTTTCCCGGGCGCAAAGAATATTCGTGATATTTTTTATCATTAAATTAAATTTGATCCGTTTTTTTGTAACTTAATTAGAAAACAATCGGAGATATTACGTAATTAATATTCCCGATTGTTTCCTCGAAGAAATACAACCAAAATGAGAAGAATTTCGTTTAGGCAAATTAATTTTGCACCGACGTTGTTTGATTTTGCGATTGCTTGATAAAAAATTATCATAAATAATCGCCGCATAAAATTATTTATTAAATATTATTTAACTTCTCAGTATTCAATCGTTCTGTTTTGTTTTACAATTTTTTTAATAGATTTTTAAAATATCTTGTTCAAGAGACAAGTTTATTCATGGATAAACGCTAACCGTCGGTCGTTTATTTTATTTCTCAAGAAACTAATCAAATCAAGCTAATCAAAACTAAACCGGAAGTAATGAATAGCCCCCAATGATATCTACGAAAATTAAACAATTAAATTTCAGCATTTTAATGAAAAAAATTCAAAAACAGATTTATTTTTTAAGAATGAAAATAGCATGGAGTAAAAATAATCAAAGAAAAATTAGTACAAACAAGTTTAAAGGATTATTTGCGTTGATCAAAGCCGACTATAAACACGTAACTCGCCAGTCGGGTATACCGACAATCGCGCGAAAATTATTGTACGATATATGAGTACTTGAATTATGAATTGAGTAATTTAAGTGATTAATTGTCTTTAAACTCAAGTTGTTTAATTAGGATTGTACGTACCGCGACTTCACGCGACGCGAGGCCAGCGCCACATTCCGTCGCAGATCTTCCATTTTACTGTATCTAATTTTTTTCCATTATATAATACGCACTTATCAATCGCACTGCGCGGACATTCGACGAAATGACGCGACTGCGACATCCGACATCCGCGCAGTGTGGCGCTGGCTTGTTTTGCTGGCTTTGTTTTACTGAATTTATCGGCAGTTATTTCACGCATTTGAAATGATGTTGAATGATTTTAATGAGCTAAATAGACCTAGGAAGCAAGGCAATGTAATAAATAATTAAAAATAAAGAGTATAATTGATATAAATACTTGTGAATTTTAATTAAATTACGGTATATTTTGGACGTTAAATATTGACGAAAATGAAACAAAATATTACAGTAGTACCTACCGAAAGGGCTTCTGGAATTGTAAATTATCAGGTGCACCTGCTAATGTAATTGTGTATTCTCAGAAATGGATTTTTCGGTCAATTAAGAATGTTTGCATAGTTAAGAATGAAAATAAATCAAAAATTAATATCACCAATGCCGCTCTGCGAGTATTATAGGAGTACATTTGAAAGCCAAGCATTCTTTGTTTATATTGGGGATTAAGTTTTATTGTCTTGCCTTTTCAAATAATGAGTTTTTGTCAAAGTACTTTTATGGCTCTGCAAGAATTATTTATTGTAAGCTGCCCATTTTAGTTAATTGTTTTATTAGTCTATTCAAATACTGCAGGGTTTTTTCAGCCCCTAGAACTTTTGTTACATTGCCAAAACCACTTAATTTTTATTGCGCCCATTTCTCGAAATATTATTTTTAGGAATGTTGAACAAAATTTCGTATTCGAAGGAAAAACGTATTATGAAGATTTATTTGTATGAATAAATTGAGTTCAGCTAAAAATATTAGCACTACTTAGACGAGAAACGAAAATAAGCGGGAAACTTATTAAACCTAACAAAATTATCAGATTTGTATGGGACTTTTTCGGGACCGCAGAATTTAAACTTATTTAGCGGGAGAACTTATTAAAAGTGAATTTATTAAGCGAGTTTCACTGTAAATAATAAAATACTTGTTTAACCCCCCCTGGGCCGCGAACGCATATATCCGACAGGCACAAAATAATTTATTTATCGACGGCCGCGTATCGAATTTGAAAAACGTAATTTTTTCCCAATAGAGAAATCCTGTTGTGACCTGTCGTTCCATTTTCAACTCAAAAACATCACCGATTATATTTTAAATCAACAATCAAAACGGAAGTTTTTCTGCCGTCAAAATCGTATAGAGAAGTTGTAGATGTCGCCCCGATCGCGTGTTGTGCAATCGAAATTCAAATATTCCATCGTCAAGGTCACGCGCAATGTGCGCGGGAAATACGATTTATTTTTTTCGATTTTCGATTTATTTGTACACGTATATACAAATATATACGATATGTTTTGCGATATTTGTCAGTTTTTGTTGGTTTATGATTCAATTGAATACTAATAGTGATTTATTAACAAAAATACACGCAATTTTGTTGCGTTTATTTGAAATATGTGTGTGTGTGAAAGTGTATCATATTTATGTGTTATGAGTGCGATGTCCCGTCGTGTGGTGTGCCGTGCCGTGCAACAAAATATATCACTCAGAAGAAGATTATTATTATTAATAGTAGTGTTGTCTCTAATAAACAAATAAAAAAAATATTATTATTTTTCAGAAAATGTTGCGCTGGCAACATTATGGAAATTCAAAAAAAGATTATTTTTTTTACTTAAATGATAAAAAAATCATTGCGTTTCGACACTTACGATAAAATAATATGAATGTGTGTGTTTTTTTTAATATAAGCATGTTTTCATGGTTTTTTCGTAAAAAGAAAAATCACAAAAAATTCCGAAAATATACGGCCCACAACAAGTTAAGACCACTTCTGCGTTTAATTAAAATACTACTAGTTTCGAGTAGGGTAGAAATTTAAAAAAATAACAATTAATCTCAAAATTTGTCTTAAACGAGTGTTTTATTTAATTATATAAATGAATGTTGAGTTGACATATTAAATTTCCTAAATGTTGCCGTGTAAAACTGGGGAAAATATAAAGTTTATCTGTGTAAATTACATAAAATATTTGTGTGAGGATGAAACGAGACTTCTTTTCGATGTAAATGGCGGGAAAATGTGAAAACGAGGAATGTAAGATCAAAGTTTTAGTGTATATAAATTCATGTTCAAACGCCTTGTATTACGTCCCCTCTTCTGAGCTTATTGATCCCGCCCTGGAATTTTGCGAGTTTCATTGTATTAAACTGCATTTAAAAAAATGTGATAAATTTTTACTGGTAAAGTTGCATAAAGGACAAACATCTGGCGACAAATTTTCATGCCATATCTTGGTAGCCATATGTGTTATCATCCGTTTTCAGAGATGCTGCTGTTGCTAAAGGGAGAAATGTCATATCTTGGCAGCCAAAATATGTTATCGTCCGTTTCCAGAGATGCTGCAGTTGTTAAAGGTGACAAGCGGCACTCCCTTGAAGCTAAAGGTGGAGGGCCTGGGGGCGCTCCCCGCAGCTTCTCCCGCGCAGTTGGAGGGGAGAGGCAGGCAGCTGGCACCGGGGCTACTGCTTGTACAGGATCACGCCCCGGCAGGGGGATACCTTACGCCAAACAAGAGCGGTAAGTTTATTCCACTTATGAATTATTTATTCACGTTAGTTGATTCTTATGTACTTTTGTTCAATCTTTCCATTTTTAATAGTATTTTGAATTACTGCATTTTTTATAGAGCTTCCCCATATTCTTTATCATTCGAATGTTCCATGTTTGGCTGCACATTTTCTTAGTTACATATTTTGTTACAAATCATCCAAAAATTTGTTGTAATGTTTATGTACTAACAGTAAACGGACTGATAGTTGGAAAATGTTAGTGTTGGGAAATGCTGATACACAGGCATTCGTCGCTTTATGGCGCTCCGCTATTACTGTACTTTGAAAAATTTTATACGTATTATTAATTTTTGGAGTGTTATTGCTCTCATGGCGGCTCTCTGGACTTCTTCGGTGTAAGTCTGTCTAGATTCAATCAATCTCTGATTAGATAGTCCAGATCTTGTCTCTATCTTGTTACTACTTTTTATTTGTCCTTGCTTTTGTTTTAAATTGCTATAACCATTATTCTGATGTATTTTATGTTGTTCATGTTATGTATTATATTTTACTTGATTATGTCCGTTAATTTCAATACAAAAATAAAATATCATTCAGTTTGTTTATGCACTTAATGAATGATGGTGTAAACATGATTGTAGTCGTTTCCATGCTCTAGCAAGTGATTTGCTTTACAGCGATATTCACTTTTTTTCGTACAGCGATATTCACACAACACCAGGTAGTTTGTCTGGAATGTATGAGGTACGCCCGTATATTGAGTATTTTATTACCTAATTTTAATGTTTGTATTTTTCATTTCCATGCTTCTTGCTTACCAGTTGAGGAAGAAGGTACAGGTTTCATATTTTCAATTAATTTTGTTTTTAATACTATTATATAATAGCACGATTTGTTACAAGATTGGGTGATAAGCGATCTTGAATTGTGACGTTGTTCTAAACCTATGAAAATAATATTAATTATGTTTCAGGTGTGAATGCTCAAACGACAGCTATAATTGCCAAAGAATTACTGAGGGTAGGGAATTCTCCCACTGCGGATGCCTTGGCTAAACAGGATCACAGAGCGGGTAATAATCTCATAATCCTAATCATTTCTTGACTGCTCTTGATGGCCCTGTAAAATTCAATTTACTACTACTACTAATTGTAATATGTATTAGAAATTTAAATATATTGGATGGAATATAGAAAAAATATATATATGTATACGTAGAACCCCGTTAATTTGAACCTCGATAATTCGAAATTCGCCATAATTCGAAATTTTTAAAACCTGCAAGTCTCAAAATGTGAATTTCGTAGTAGATAACACCGATAATTCGAAAACCCCAGTAATTCATAATTAGAAATATTTTTTAGCCCCTTGCGCCATAAATCAAATAAAGTTCGCGTAATTCGATTTTTTTTAAATTTGACAAAATTGAAAAAAAAAAAGCTCTTTTTTTAGAAATATGAAAACAGACATTTCTCACAAAATTAATGGCTTTTTTTCAAGAGTTTTACGACTCTTGACGAATTTCGCATTCAATTCAAGGTACCTTATGAAATGCCTTTTTCTATACCTAGACATTGTGTCGCGATCCCTAAAATTGGGGAATCTTGTGCATGCTTTCTTCAGTTGGCTGCCTTAATATGCGCGGATAGTTTATTTTGCAGCATTTGCACTAATCCTAGTACCTAAATGTGTTTTAAATTGTTTTTTATGTTTTTAAATTTGTCTTTATTTAGATTTTTTTCTAATAACTGTGTTTGTGTTATTAAAATGTTTAATTTTCTTTGCAAGATGTTATTAGTGACATCTTATTATTTTACGTAATTATTGATAACTGTATTTCTAGTAACTGTGCATTGTTGGTTTAAGCCGGAAAAAAGCGGAATCAAAAGTCAAACTCGTGTGAAGGTTGAAAAAGTATTCCATTAATTCAAGTATAACTAAACATTTTTGATTACGGTCATTCAGACGAGACGGAAATGGATAAAAAAAAATCGCAAGTGAGAACAGCAAATATGTTAATATGTACTTTGGCAATAGAAATGTCATGATCTTTGCATTAACATACTAAATATTTCATTTTCAAAATGATTTCTTTAGATATAAGCATAAATTTAACGGTTCGTTTCGGTCATTGGTATTCGTACGACTTGGGCATCTGACACTTTCGGTGCATACTTCGAGGCGAGGCACGAGGAACCACACAATCCTTTTGCGTGTTCCTGTGCGGAACACGCTTTTTTCAAGAGTTTCACGATTTTTGGCAAATTTCACAACCGCATCACGATTTTTTTTTTGTACCTAAAATTTCGAATTAACGGGGTTCCACATAATTTGAATTTTTTTTTGGGTCCCTTGAATTTCGAATTAACGAGGTTCTACTGTATGAGAAAACTAATGCTGCAATACTGTTGAGCAATTCTATAATTTCTTTGGCAAAGAGGCTTAGTTAGCAATAGTCGCGATGTATGTAGGCGTAGTGTAAAGCGTAGCAAGTAAATAATAAAGGCACAACATAGTAAGAATAGACACGGTGGATACACTCTGGTATAGTTTGGATGATTCAAGATTTACAGGATGTGATTAAAATATGAATATTATAGTTAAGGTTACAAAACTAAGCATATGTAAATGCATCATGTCAAGGAATGATCACTCACAATGAATGCAGGCAGAAAGCACTGCTTTCAGACGCCACATCATCACACACATGTATCACCATATTTCTATTATTTTCAAGTGTTGTATTGTATAACATGTATGTAGAACAGAATGAGTATTAAAAGATAAACTGCTCCAAGCTAACATTATGAATGTGTTTGGCTGTCAATAATATTACAATAGAACCAGTCAACAATAATTGTACATTAATTTTAAATTCAAGGGACCCAAAAGAACATTTTATATTATGTGGAACCCCGTTAATTCGAAATTCAAGGTACCAAAAAAAATGCGATTGCAATATTCGCCGATAAACGTAAACCTCCAATTAATTTTGTGAAAAATGTCTGTATTTTTTCATATTTCAAGAAATAATTTTGAAAACGCAAACGCTAATACAGAGATTGCGTCATTTCTATTACATACTAAATTACATTATTGATATTGACGTATTTGCTGTTCTCACATGCAAAAAAAATCTAAATATTTTTTCCATTTCTCTTTAGATGGCCATAACCGAAAATGTTTAGAATTATCGTTGAATTTATAGGTTTCATCAATCTTCACTTAATTTTAATTTTCAATCCCGCCTTTTTTCTGACTCAGACCGACACACACCACAGTTATTAAAAATACCAAACAAATAATCCACAAATACGCAAAATAATAAGATTAAGTCAGTAATAACTTCTTACAAAAAATATTTAACATTATAACAACACAAACACACATAAACAGAGGAATTTAAGAATTTTAAAAGTGAAAAACAATTTTAAATGCATAAAGTATGAGGAATTAGCGCTAACTAAAACCATCCGCGCACACCTAGGCAGCCAACTGAAGAAAACATGCATAGGATTCCCCAATTTGAAGGATTGCAATATAATATGTATAGATAAAGTGGATTCCACAAGGTACTGCAAAATACATAAAGGACACCCCACGCAAGTATGCTCAATCAAAAAGCTGCGCGCATTATTATTTTTGTAAAACTTGTTTAAAAAATTTGTATTATATGAATTAAAATGTTACATTGCTCTTCGCTTCTGCCAATCACCATAATTTCTGATTTATCCACCTTATTATTATTTGATTATTATTTGTTTCCTGGTCAAATTTGTCGACGGCTATTTGTAACTCCTCTGGTGATTTTGCCAGCAAGGCGACATTCTCTGCAAATAACAGTCTCTCCACCTCCACTTCCCCGATGCTCACCCCATTGTGGGCAATGGCCAGTGTGCCAGAATAGACATCTAAAACAAGTGAACAGTTTCAAATACCTCGGTGTAATAACATCTCAGGATGGAAAGCAAGAAAGTGAATTGGATAGGAGGATAGGAGCCGCAAGCCAGGTAGCACGATCCCTGTATTTTCCCATACTTAGAAAAGCGGAGCTCAGCCAGTGAGCAAAGTTGGCAGTATTCAAATCAGGTTTCAGGCCAACCCTAGTGTACGGCCACGAGTACTGGATCTTGACCGAAAGAACGCTCTCAAGGCTTCCGAGATGGGATTTCTACGAGAAATAGTAGGAGTTACCAGAAGGGACAGAATCAGAAATATGCAAATAAGAGAATGTCTCAAAATGGAACCATTATTGACATTTATCGAGAAATCACAGTTGCAGTGGCTGGGACATATCTTGCGGATGCCGGCAGATACACGGCCAAAACGGATATTCCAGGCAAGACCAAGGGGCCATCTTAGGAGGAGTTGGCGGAAACGTAAATTCGGCTGACGTGGAAAGCGAAGCCCAAGATAAGCAGAGTTAGAACCTTATTTGCGGTGAAGGGACCCCGACCCAATAGGATAAGGGTTAGAATAAGAAGGATTAAAGTGTATTGATTTATCATGCCAAAGGTTTAGAAATTATTTTGAATCACAAATTACCGGGGTTTTCAAATTATCGAGATTAATTAACTATGAAATATACATTTTGGGACTTGTGTGTTTTAAAAATTTCTAATTATGAAGATTTTCAACGGGATTTATTTTAACGGTGACTATTTGCGTGTATACGTAGATACATTTACATTTAGGGTTGGCATTTAGAATACTTTAGAGAATCCCAAGAAAACATATTTAGCCAGTTCAATTGTTGCTATTGGTTATTTGACAATCAAAACTATATTTTCTCTATCTGTGTAAATATAATTTTATTTGTAAGATTATAAATTACACTGGATAATATTAAATATATTTAACCTGTTAACCGGGCGAGTCCCTTGTTAAATACGCAACATATAATGGGTGCGAACTTTTTCACTTGTGAAAAAAGATGCATAAAGGCTTCATTCATATTTTTCATTGTTAAAGTCTTGATGATTTAATCAGCTTTCTTCTTCCTCACTTTCATTATATATTTCATTTTCATACGCCTGTTGCTCAATTAAATATTAATTTGTTAGAGGTTCTGAATGAGATTTTATCATCTCATTAACATCCTCATTAGTAACATCTAAGTTTAGTTCATTCATTAAGCGGATTATATCAATTGTGATAGTTTCTGGAGTTTCATCACAATTTATAAAATTGTTTCCATGAAAGTTTCATGGTTGACTCTTTTAGCCCACGCTATATGACTCACGTGTCTCCAATATTGTTTATTGCGTTTCATACATTGTAGTTCTTCCAGAAATCTTTTAATGTAGGCCCACCTTCCCTGTCAGTTGCCTCGATAGCCTGAGTCATTATTGACCTCATATAATTATCGTTTAAACATAGCTATCACCGTTTGGTCCATAGGCTGTATAAGGCAGATATTATTGTGAAGAAGAAACACAACATTGATTTCTGTGTATAAATTCTGTAGAGATTTTGGGTGTCTTGGAGCATTGTCTAAGATTAATAATATTTTAAATGGTAAATTATTATCTTTCCTTCCTGCGCAAGACTAAATCTCTATTCTAGCTAGCTCACAAGCAAAGTGACGGAAGGAAGCAAGATGCAAGTGATACCAGGATTCCACTTGCTTGTAAACGAGCGAGAGGGGGATATCTTTACCCCACAGCGTGACAATGTGCGAAATAACGAATTGTGCGAAAGTCGAATGTTCGAAAGTCGAGGTCCGCCTGTAAATATAAAAGAATACCAACAAAAAATGGATTGGTACATTGATATCGTCATCGCTGATATCGCTTTCATTCATTTTGATGGATACTTATAAAAATGTATTCTAAAATAAAAAGGCTGGAAATATAAAAATATAAGTAAATAAAATATAATACGAAAATAGGTAGGTAAGTATAAGTACGTATCCATCACTGCTCACCCAGAACACGTCCACCACTCTCAATAGTGAAATGATACTGATTCCCTCAGAGTCTTGAATTCATGTCGAGACATGTATGGATATCCTAATTAAAACCTTTGTTGTTCGAAAATATACGTCCTCCCCGTACCCGATATTGTTTACCCGATATTGTTTGACATATTTATATGTCCCGCCTTAATTACTATAATTAACCACTTTAATTACTATATTTTAGTAATAATTTTGGTTAAAACTATTTCAGGTAATATTAGAAAGAAAATGTTTTTTTTAATTACTTTTAAAAATCTATTATAACTGAAGGGCCCACTCAAAATTGTGTGAATACAATACAATACACTTCATCCAATAACAACAAAATTTAGATGTCAATAAAAGGTGAGTGATGCCCATTACAGGTTCGGTGATGCCCATCTCGAGTTCAGTGGTGAGTTCGAGTACCGGTGGGGCTGCTCCCCCAACTTCTCCGCAACCGACTAATCAGGTCATTCGTCCTAAAGATCAGCTGCTCTATCTCGCCAAGCTCCTCGGCTTCGGTGTTCAGTTTACAGAATTTCCAAAGGTACGAAATACACTTCTCAAATAATTACTATAATTGTACAAGTCTCTCATAACTAAAATTTTATATAGACAATTGAATAATTATCCCTTATATGATATTTTGTTTGACAATCTTTATCTGAAAGAAAAAGAAACCACTGGAATGTTGGCTTCTCTAACACAGACAAAAGTTTAACAAAGTAGCCAGGACGGGGCTGAAAGAGGTAACATGCACTGTATCCCTCACGAAAAAATAATTATAGTAGACTCGACGATCCAGGATTGCATTAACCGGGGCGATAAAAGATTATATTTATATATTTCTCTATAATTGTATAATTCTCTAATATATAGTTTTTTGTTTGTGCTTATTTCTTACATACAATGTATAAATTTTATTTCTAATGATAATATTATTATATATAATATATATATATATATATATATATATATATATATTATATCTTGCTAATGTCTAAACTTAAAAAAAAACTGTACAGGTAGTTGCTTCAGAACAGACATTGTCTAGTGAAGCAACTACCTTCATTCATATGTATAAATAAATTTAAAAGAAAGAAATAAATAAACAAAAAATAAAAATTCAAAAAAAAAAATTAAAAATTTGAAATTTTTTAAATTTTCAAATTTTAAAAATTCTTTGAAAATTTAAAAAAAATTGACAACTAAATAATATTCCGTAAATAAAATGTAAGACTCGGGAAGTTACGAACACGCAGAATCGCTAAATTTTGAATATCCCAAATCATGACATTTCAGGAATCCCATGAAATAGCGTATTTATTTGAACAAAAGCTGGAGAGTTTTACTCTACTAGCTTACTTGGAGCAACAGGACGACAGTACCCTTACCGAAAAGCTGTTGTGAAATATGCCATTTGCCGAAAGGCCAGCAGAGAGAAAAAATAAAAATCTCTGCTGTCGTATTTTAACACATCCAGTGCTTAAAATACCTGTAGGCGTTCTTATAAACGTTTGCTTGGTGCTCTAAATGTCTATCGGCGTTCAATACATCATACGTTTGGGATAAATTAAAATCCATACAAATTTGTGCGATAAACAATCGTACGAATCTTACTGACCAATATCTCCCAATATCATCTGACCCCCTGTCGTGGTGCTCAACTTTTTTGCAATATAAGCCAATGAATATGACTCGCAAAACGTGCCGAATGCTTCTTGCACACCTGGAGCATCTTTCATGCATGGGGTGTGTTATCAAAACATAGATCGCAGCTGTCATCAAACATAGATAGTTCCATCTAATATTTGTGGAAAATTATTTTAATATTGTCACGGGAAAGCCGTGGTGGGAGACAAATGAAACACTCAAAATTAATTATGTTTTATTTTATGCGCAATATCATTGGACACAATTAACTGGAGCACTGCTAATTTCACGCTAATTTCGCACTAACACTTGTCTGTGGAATACTTTATACTCATCTTCTAGAATATTTCTGTGAATACTTTTTTACTCAGCCTCTTGTAACACTGATTGCTGTTGAATGGCTTTTTATAATTTGCACTAGTAGCCTGCTTTCTAAGAAATCGCAGAACTGTTACATTAAAGTGTATTCTGCAATGGAGTCGTCCCGTTTATATACAATTTCGAATTTCCAGACGTTTCGCAAATTTAATTGGCATTTATTTATTCCACTGTTTATTGTAGGACCTTCTAGTAATTTCCAATTCACTATAAAACCTCCAGAGTGCCAGGAGCTCCGATTATGTGTAATTATTTCTGGTTCTACAGTCTAGTGACAAATGTAATAAATGAAATCTAAAAAAATTGTTATAGTACTTAGCGCATATTATAAACCATGATTGGGATATATAAAATGTTTGTATTCTCCAGGGTAACCATGAAGAATTCCTGTCGCTGGTTACACTGTCTACAGAACCGCCCCTCATCTGCCATGGCGTGGGGCCCACCACAGAACAGTCACAGGACCAGTCTGCCCTGGCCGCCCTGCAGAACCTCTCGCAGATGGGCATCCCCGGACACCACACCACGCCAGATGGGTACTAGAGTCTACTGAAATTTTTTATAATAATTTATTGCCAGTAAAAAACTATTTCAGAACAAAGTGTGCCGGTGTTCTCCTATCATTTGTGAGGCACACCATGTTACAGCCAAGAAGCTAGCAACATACATATACCAAAGTTCTTTCTGATATAGTTTGCTTTTTAACATTCTCTACTAGTAGTTAACCTTTCCCACACAGTGCTGAGATAAAAACGTGCGACCCAGTGCTGTAAACTCACTACATGTAAACTTTTGTGATTTAAGCCAGATAAATATGAATATTTTATATACAGTGAAACTCGCTTAATAAATTCACTTTTAATAAGTTTTCCCGCTAAATAAGTTTAAATTCTGCAGTCCCGAAAAAGTCCCATGCAAATCCCCTATTTTTTTAAGCCTTAATACGTTTCCCGCTTATGTTCGATTCTCGCCTAAGTCGTGAAAATATTTATAGCCAAACTCAATTTATTCATACAAATAAATCTTCATAATACGTTTTTCGGAAGATGAAATTATGTTCAACATTCCTAAAAATGAAAAATGGGCGCAATAAAAATTAAGTGGGTTTGGCAGCGTCAATAAAATTCTAGCCGCTGAAGAAACCCTATAATTGAATAGCCTAATAAAATAATATTTAATAAATAAATTTATCTGGCGATTATTTACGATATTTTTTTCAAAATCAATCAACGTCGGCGCAAAATAAATTCGCCTAAATGAAAATGTTTTAATTTTGGTTGTATTTCTTCGAGGAAACAATTGGCAATATTAATTACGTAATATCTCCTATTGTGTTCTAAGGCCGGCGTCACACTAGGTGTATCTTCCGTCGCGTCTTTGACGCCGTGGAACGCCGCTACTACGCGGATCAACAATCATTCCGCCGCCGGCGGAACGCTCGTTTCGGCGTCCGTTCGGTTCCCGGCCCGCAGAACTTACGTCAACGTAAAATCGGTGACGTCGCGTCTCGTGTTTTTGATTGCAACGCAACCCATTTGACAGATTGTCCGCATGTGTGTTCGTTGCGCGCCGCGGAATATAGTAGGTATGTGACGGCTAAATTCGGTTGCGGATTTGACGTGACAGAAAAAATGCGTAGTGTGGCGCCGACCTTAATGAGTTACAAAAAACGGATCTAATTTAATTTAGCAATAAAAAATACCACAAATTTTCTCTCCGCCCGGGAAAATATTAAGGTAGTCTGAAATCAAACGTAATTAAAATAAAGAAAATCATAATTAATCACAAATAAAAGGACGTTGCTCAAGGCGGTGTGTTGAATGTGTTCAACTAAATTATGTAGAAATCATCAAAAGGGATAAATTTTTAAAATGAAGTCAAATATAATACTATTCACAAATGCAATCTTTACCAAGCCAGGGAAAGTAGATACAGGTAGCTTTTTGTATTTTTTTTCATATTCGTGAAGTTTTTGATTTGTCAATATACACCGATTTATATTAAAAAAATTTGACAGTGCTAATTTTATTTTATAGTTATAGTGGTATTTATTGTTTTCTAACCCTCAGGTACTATGTATTTACATAGGTAATATTTTACAAATTTATATATTTACCTACTTCATTTTTTTAAATAAAATGTCCTTAAACTGTCATATTATGTAAACGAAAATTTATTTAATACACAAAATTAGAATGTGTAAATAATTTATGGAAATATTGAAATCACTGTTAATATGTTTTCACGCCTAATAAGTTTTTATTTGCTGGTCCCTTGAAAAACGTATTAAGAGTGTTTCACTGTACATTACTTATATTAAATGCTCATGTGATAGTTGATGTGTATGCAGGGTTATTTGGAAAACATTAATTACCTCGCAGGACTATATTCTTGCCTTGATTATGAGTCGAAAATGTTCCAAAGTAATTTTAATTATAAGCATTGAACATTTTTTCAATGCTTTCGGAAAATTTAAAAAAAACGTGAAATTGACCACCAGAATTTTTTTCAGGTGGTCTACGTGTATACATAAATACGCATCACTATTACAGGTGATGCGTATATAAAGATAAATATGCATCACCTGTAAAGCTTTTGCTACTAGCTATGAGACCCTGTATATTGACAGAAGGAAACTTTTTAAAAATGCTATTCGAATTGCCTTTATATGTATTCGGGTATTTGCGTGAGCTGCAGAAGGTTGATGAATCATTGTATCCCCCGCAAAACACTCCCCCTCCCCCCCGAATCAACACTTTGAGGGCTTCAGTCATTGCCTTCCCTATATTTAATTATTACTAATATTATTTTATTCCAATAATGGAAATGAGATCAAAAAAAGTAACCCATAAAAACCAAGTTTTTACAATACTCCCTTTCTCATTTTCGGGTTTCGTGTCTACCATATGCGTCGGAATCTCCATACAACTTACTTGTAGTTGTATGAAAAAACCATTAAAATTTGAAAAATCCAAAATTATACTATAATTATTATTATTTTTTAACAAAAATTTGATAGATCTTCTTGATCATCGCCACGAGTCTGCTTGCAAAGTTTCATTCAAAGCTCGATTGGATCACGGGAAAAGGGTTAAAAATCGATCCAAAATTTTTTTCGTCAAGCAAACAGACGCCACGAGTTAAAAGAAAGGAAGT
The DNA here is from genome assembly GCA_016648135.1 of Agrypnia vestita. NCBI lineage: Eukaryota > Metazoa > Arthropoda > Insecta > Trichoptera > Phryganeidae > Agrypnia > Agrypnia vestita. The sequence goes on from JADDOH010023386.1 coordinate 61,388, forward strand.
AAATAGGTTTATAATGGATTTTTGTGGTTCTACAAATATTTTTTTTATAAAATACATTATTTTCAATATCATATTTTTGTTTATTTCTAATTTGAGCTTTGTTTCTTCCAGAATGCGCGACCTCACCCACAGTGCTAGCAGAGGTGGTTTATTGACTAATGGCGTAGCTAAATAATGCATTTCCATTTAAATGTTAGATACAAGTTTGTTTGCCCAAGAGCTATATTGTTATTATTTATAATATATATTCGTAATTTAGTAAAAACCCTTTCAGTGGTGTATACATGATTGATTAATTTTTGTCATTGCACATTCATAAATAAATTTTGGAGTTTACGCAATATTGCTCCAACAAATGATACAATTCCCAGTTTACGGATCATTGTAATGATTTTGTAGAACTTCAGGCCCCCGCCCTATGAAGAGTTTTGAGAAAAAGTGGCAGGCGATCAATGTATTTTGTAGAATCTAATTATTTATTGAATTTCATTTTTCGCATCCCACTCTAATCATACATAAACCTAAAGCATTATCATCTATTCGGTGTGCAATTTATCATCTTGATACTGCTTTGCCATAGTTTATTTCAGCATGTATTACCACAAGCTTCTGGCAAGATATATTTGTGACTACCACTTAAAGGGTTGAGCTGTTTGCCTAGTATAGTTAGAATTAATGTCTATTGTTAAGGAAAGAAAAAATATTGTAGATAAATACATCTGTGGTTCTGCCTGTCTGTGACTCTTTGGTATTTGATTGTAAAAATGATGTTCAGCTATGATGGCTGCTGACAATGATTGCAATCATTTTTCAAAGTCGATGTTACTGTAAGAATGCCATGCGGCCATGGTAATATATAATTATTTAGTTATACATTACTATTATTAAAAATAGTTAAGATTAATATTTCGTTTTCAATGGTTTACATAGTCATAGCAGGGAATTTTTCAATCAATATCTTCACTTATTTTTAAGTCTTTACAATTTATAATAATGATATAAACAAAAACTGAATTGACCTTGATATTGTACTAGCTAAGATAAAATTAATTGCATATTAAAGCGGAGCTATTGCGGCTAAATTTATGTAGCCAATGTATTCTTCTTCCATCTTCAGAGGGTTGGTTTGTAAATGCTTCTTCTTGAGTCATGCATGAGGTTTAATACTGCTAATGTTCTGTTCCTAGATTTTATCTTTTATACCTATTAAAAATGCAGTACTATCGCAAATGTGACTGCACACTCATTAGGATCACTCTGCAATGATGTTTGAATGTATATTTTTACAGATAAGATGGGTAAGTTGCAGCTTTCTGTAGAAATTCAAAAATTATATTAAATTTGTCACTGCCATTTTTATTCACATATAAATAAATTATAATGCATTTGAATATGGCTCCTGTAAAATTATGCATGACAGAATATAATATTGTATTGCGTAAATTGTTCAGTGACGCACTTCAAATTCAATATAGCGGTAATTGAACTATCATGTTTGAATCGACTTCTCATTGGTGTAGTTAAATTGATTTCCCTCTGGTGGACTAAATTAGACCTAAGCAGCACATTAGTCAAATAAATGTCGGAAGAACTACAGATGTTAAAAAAATTGTTAAACAATAGGTATGTTGTTTTTTACCCAAATGTATTAATTTGCATTATTATTGCAGTACTTACATATGTTTGTAACTTGTATTAGCTTTTAATGCAATTTGCTTTGATTATTTTAGAATGAAATTACTACTTTCATTAAAAAATGTTTTTAGTTAGCCAATTACTTTTCAATTTATTAAAGGCCAGATTGTATTAATTCTATCAATCTGAAATAAAGAAGACCGGGACTGTTTTAAGGTATAGGTGACTTTGGTTTCTGTTGACTTCAAAAAATATACATATATTTTTTGTGTTCAATGTTTTCACTACTTAGTTATAACATGTTTATAATATATCAGAATTCAATAAACCTGAAATCTCTTCCTTAATTTGTGTTAAATTATTTAAAAAATCCCAATATTAGTAAAGTTATAGTAACAGTGAGCGCATCAGAGTTTGCCAAATCCGACATAAGGGCTCAACAGGAGACTAAGCGGCGTGTTTTGAAACCGCAGATTTGTGTTATGTGTTCAGACAGCGGCGGTTAATAAGCGATGGGTATGGGCGAACAGCATCAGTTTGAAAATGGAAGTCGACGAAAAGATAGGTACTATGGTCATAAAAAAAGAAAAGAAAAGGGCAGTATTATTGGGTGTATCCAGTATTGAGTGACAGACTCGTACATGGTCAAAACGTAACATTATATGTATCCCAAATTGAGAATGTTTGAGGGAAAAATTTTTGATGTCATTAAAATTTTTGATGAACTAATTGAACCCATCAGGAAAGATATTTGGAGCTCTTGATATACATATGTCGCTGCGCTTGACCGCGCCGAATCGCGCGAATTCTATTTGAATAATTCTCACACTGAAGATCCCATATTGCAGGTCTTTTCCCCACTTCATCAATAAACAGTTCAGTGTCCACGTGATCCATAACGAGCTCACGCGTGCTCCTGTTATGACGTGCGAATCGCGCGGTGCCCACAACGCAGCTGAACACTAAGGAAAGGCTCCATAGGAATAGAATCGCGCGGGTGCCGCGACCAAGAGGCGGGAGGCAAAACGAGAGCATCATGTACACACTCCTCTCGCCCCGTCTTATAGTACTACTGTACAGCCGGCAAAAGAATGTAAATATGGATAGGAAAAAATAAATATTTGTATAAAGTGATTTTTTCATTTTCATACATACACATATTTTACACTTTTACAATCCATCTTTCCCCCTATGATG
>JADDOH010023387.1:0-24030 GCA_016648135.1 Agrypnia vestita
ATCGGAATTTAGCGTCACCTTTGATAACGTCTTTAAACAGCTACCGAGCCTGAAGGTCAGCAAAGGATCTGGGCCCGACGGTGTACCGAATCTCTTCCTAAGGAATTGTGCAGCCGGTCTCTGCGAGCCCATAACGCATATATTCAGCAAATCACTACAGCTTGGAGTCTTTCCCTCGGCATGGAAACTCTCGTTCATAAGCCCAATTCACAAATCTGGTACTAGGTCTGAGGTAACTAACTACCGCCCGATATGTATACAAGTTGCCATGTCAAAGCTTTTCGAGAAACTAATTCTTCCTCAACTTAAATTTGCATTCAAAAATATAATTACTACAAAGCAGCATGGCTTCTTCGGTGGCAGATCTACAACAACGAATCTGTATCTATACATTAACTACATACTCAATGCTCTGAACCAGGGGGTGGATGTACATGCTATCTACACAGATTTCAGTAAGGCTTTCGACATGGTAGATCACGGAATCCTGATTGACAAGCTCGGTCTGTATGGTGTGAGAGGCACAGCATTAGAGTGGTTCCATTCGTATCTAACTGGCAGATTCCTACAAGTCAGAGTTAATGGATTTATCTCTGAAGAGTATGAAGTATGCTCTGGTGTCCCTCAAAGGTCACATCTTGGTCCGATTCTCTTTAATATTTTCATCAATGACATTGCAGACAATTTACTATGTGATTACCTACTATATGCGGATGACATGAAAATTTTCAGAAGAATCGTGAATGACCAAGACTTCTTCAGCACGATCTCAATGAACTCCACAGGTGGTGTACTAAAAACAAACTAATGTTAAATATCGGTAAATGCTCAGTAATGTCATTCTCTAGATCACGAAATCAATATCAGGCTAATTATCTCATTGATGGACATCATCTCCCGATAGTCACCTCGGCAAAGGACCTTGGCGTTATTGTGGATCATAAACTGAATTTCTCAAGCCACGTGGAGAAAGTTGCGTCACAAGCTTTCAAGACTCTTGGTTACATCATTAGAGTTGGGAAGGACTTCAGCAATGTCTACACGCTGGTACGACTATTCGACAGTCTTGTGAGACCGATTTTAGAATACTGTTCTGTCATTTGGTCGCCGTATACCAATAAACTAATCAATCAGCTCGAAAGAATACAACGCAAACTATGTAAATGCATCGCCTTTCGTACACGATCACCAGGAGATATTGAGACCGTATATAACAGATTTAGGATCAACTAACTAATCACTCAAAGACAATTGTCTGACCTGACCTTCTTCTACAAATCTGTCAACGGACAGATAGACTCGCCCGAGATCCTGGAACAATTTGGCATTATCACTGCTAGGCCGGATCTAAGAGTGCGTAGATTGTTAGAAACCACTAAATCCACAAGAAGTTACGTGTACAATGGCCCAAGAAATAGGATTGCCAATCTGGTGAATAGCCACTGTGTTGATATCAACATCTTCGATGAATCATACGTCTCATTCTCATCAGCGGCAAAAAGATTGTTATCACAGTATTAAAATTACCCTCAATCCTATATGATTATACCATGTTGTTACTATGCTAGTATTGTTTTTTTTATATATGTGCAATTTTTCTAATCCATTCATTTAAGTCTATTATTTTTGTAAAATCAATGTATATAGCCGATTGGCGTATGAATAAATAAATACTCGTTTCCTAACCTATGGAGCCTTCTAATAGGTGAGCTATAGAGATAATTTACACTAACATTGTCACAATGAAACGATATACTTTGTCTAGTGCTCCTGGAATGTGATAAAAAATTAGCTGCGTTAGTTCTGAACTGTTGTAATAATTATTTACGATTTTATACAGTAATACGAGGTCAGCAATTTTACTTCTATCGGATAATCTATGTAGTTTAATTAGAGACAATAGAAAATTATAATTTATGTCCATTATTGGTATGTGTAATTTAAAATTAACAATTCAAAAATTTGTGCTGCACTCGCTCAATATTATTGGAGTGAACAGTATAATGTGGAGACCATTTTTGTTTTGTATACATTTACAAATTTATATCTTTTGTAATCTTATAATGAGGTTGCTAAAGGTTGTGATCTTTTTTGCGGAACCTTTTAATTATCATCCTCCATTTGGATCTGTTATCAGCAAGTCTGAAGAACATAAATATGTGGAGATGGAGGATTTTCTCCTTCACTTGGTCCATTCAACACTACGAAGAGCGCTCTCTAGGTCTAGTTTCTGGTGTTCTCCAAGCACAAGCTCTGTAAATGAGATGTGTCCAAAAATCCACCTCATTCATTGTAGGTTTACATCTTTCCATTCAAGAAAGACAATAGTATTTGTAAGCCACGTGTACAATGCACATTGTTTCGTTGTGTCGGTGTTTACGGGTATACACACCAAAACAATGGGCGTCGTACGCATGGGTTACACATATTAATTTGATTATCTCTTAAATGGATAGATGTTTATGCAATGTATGTATGTCTCGATTTAAAGCATTTAGGGTCAGTTGTATCAACTTGGTCTGTAGTAATCTTTCATTTAAAACTTCGATTTTTGCATTTTCCACCCATCACAAAATAAATGAAAAAAACCTTTTAAAAACTAGATTTTTACGAAAGTTTACTATAATCCATGTTGATACCACTGGCCTTTAGAGGATGGAGATATTTATTCTTCTGGCAGTTTGTATGAAACTGACTATATGATTTAGAATTTGGAGAAAATCAATGTCTCATACATACTTTCCTTTTCTGGATAATGCGTTAATTCTGCATCAGATTTTTACTGCAGTGTCCTTTCAGGGTTGATCTGAGATACATAAAGGTGTCAACAACTGGTGGGGGCAGAAAATAATTATCTATTTATGTTCCAGTTTATTCCGAGAGCAAGGTTTCACACGCGTCATATATTTATTATTTATAATTTTTACAGTTTTGGTGGGAGCCAAAGGAGCCCTTGCAGATCGCCTTCTGGAGCATGTCCGGGGCCTGCTTGCTGCTCATTGTTCTCTTGGTGGTGTGCTGTCTCTTGTGGAGAAACGCCAAGAGGTAGGTACTCAGGTCAGTGCCTTCCTACATACCACACAAGTAATGTAGCTGGGCAAGGATCTCTCCGCTCTTCTATTCTGATATCTCTCCAATAAGGGACCTTTTCAAATTTAAATTGTCAATGTTGGGTTATATTATTATAATGTTTAACTGCATTTTATTCAAAGAAGCAACAAAACATGTGAAACATTTGAAGTTTAACGAAATGATAAACATATTTGATAATACAGTAGAACCTCGTTAATTCGACACAAAAAAGCATTCCGAATTATAAGGAACCCCTGTTAATTCGAAATTTAGGTTAAAAAAAAAAATTCCAATATGATTCGCCAAAAATCATATAACGTGAAAAAAGCCAAAAACTTCTGCATATTTCAAGAAATCATTTCATAAAGGTCATTTTTATTATGCTTATACAAAGATCGCAACATTTATATTGCTAAAGAACCCGATATTGACATATTTGTTGCTCTCACATGTGAAAAAAATCAAAATAGTTTTTCAATTTGTCAAATTAAAAAAAAAAATTTAACGTGCCAAAAATTATTTCAAATTACAAATTATCGGGGTCAATCTACTATGAAATAATATTTTGAGACCTGCGGGTTTGCAAAATTTAGAATCATCGGGTTTCGAAATAATGGGGTTTTACTGGATATTTTTTTTTTTTTTTGTAGTTTTAATGTAGTTTAATGTAATGTAATGTAGTTTTTCAATTATAACTTATAATTTGAAATCATTTTTATATTTCAATTTGAGATTTCATTGAGTTGAGTACATATTACACAAAATGTAATGTTGCTAAAATACGAGCTCTATAAATTAAACATTTAGTTTTTAAAGGTCCCTTGTCTTTCACAATATACCTATATATAGCACAATAGCAAACTAAGTTAAGGTTTGACAGTCTGCTAAAATTGTGAAGATTGTGTCTTTTTGCACATTCACAACTTTAACTGAGTGTTGGTGTAATAGCTCGGTTGTACATTTATATTGTCACAATTATATCAGTGGTCCGTATACTGTCGAATCTTTAAAAATCCAGTTTTCATTTTAGTAAAAAATTATGTTAAAAAATGTTTAATATTCCTTTAGTGTATTCTTTGTTTTTATTTTTTTTTTAATTGAGGAAATTGATTCTAAGATAGTAAAACGAAGAAAAAATTTTCAGATTTGACAGTATACATTGATATACAGTAGCCGGCAAACATCTTGAAATTTTACGGCGTAGTGGGAGGAAGTTTGCGCATGTACCGTTCCACCAACGAGACCCAAATTTTGTCTTCTGCGCATTCCCCCACTATGCCAAAAAATTTCAAGAAGTTTGCCGGCAACTGTACATACATACATATTTGGTTTCGGCAAATGAATATAAAATGTAATAAATTGCTTTATATGGATTGGTTGGTACACATGACAGTCTTATTGTTTGAGCATATCTATCTATGGCTCTAAAAACTAAGAAAAACACCTTTACAATTAATAAATTCAAGTGCTGCTTAAAAATAAAATATTTTATGAATATTCTTCACTTGAAATACATGACATTTTTTTAAGATATATTTTAAATGTTTATTGTTATATTGCATGCAGAGCCATCCCCAGGAAAATACCTATAATTATCAAAACGTTAAGTATCTTTTTTCTTACCTACACCACATTTTCGCTTTTCTCAATTTTCTGCTTTTAGGTTATATTTATATTATTATAAGATAAGTTATTTAAAATTATTTTTTTTACAATATGGTTACTGTTTTCATGCTATGTTTTTCAGAGTTATTTGACACAGTATAAAGTATTTTAAATGATAAAAATATGTAACTGTGAAGATATTTTTCTCCTTCTTAGATTGTTCTAATGATTTGATAATTGATTTGACTTTTGGAACAGTGTTTACCTCACTAAAGGCAGCAAAACTGTGTCATAAGATGAGGCATAACCTCACCATTGAACCCTCGATCAAAATTATAAAAATAAGTATAATCAAAATTATTTTTATATATTAATCATGTATTAAAGCAGAAAAAAAGCATGATTCTGTCTCAAAAAATACTTTTAACGATAGATTGATTTTGAGGTTGTAATTTTTAAAAAATCCTAAAAAGAGAATATTGATTTATAAACAAAACTTTTAAACTGAAAACAAAATGCCAAAAAAAATTACTCGCTTTTGGACATATCACCCATTTTCATTAAAAATATTGCCATTCTTCTCAATATTTTTCATTCTTTATTAGAATCTTCGTGCCGTGACATCATATCGATCCATGATCACTAAAAGAATGTAACTGACAAAAACAGAATTTTACAGAAGATTTTTTTCTTAATTATTAAGAAATAAAATAAATTTTGATGTCTTTTCAAACCTCATAAATTGCTTGAATTTTCAAGTAAACTCGATTGAATAACTACAGAAAATTCTTATGTTAATTTGGTTTGATCTGACTTTTCTTCTGCAAATTTTTTTTGGATTTAGGAAATATTTGAAGGTGTTAGATACAATGTCACGATGGAAAATTTGTAATTTAGCTTGAAATGCTTTGATTAAATCAAACGTAAGAACAATCGTTTTGTTAACACCTTGCAGTTTAATATTTAATTCATTTAAATTTAAGCACAATTCATTAACCTGTTGAATGCCACCAAAATTCCAAAAAAAGATTTTCAGAATTTTTGTGATTTTTCTTTTTACGAAAAAACCATGAAACTGCGTATATTAAAAAAAACCACACACATTCATAAGTGTTGAAATGCAATGATTTCTTTTCATATAAGTAAAATAAATTCTTTATTTCAATTCCGATAATGTTGCCAACACAACATTTTATGAAAAATAATTAAATATTTATTTTTATTTGTTTATTAGAGATAACTGTTGTGTAATAACTACTGTTATTATTTTATGCCTACCAAATATTTTTCTGTGTGGTATATTTTGTTGCACGGCACGGCACACAACGGAACATCGCACTCATAACACATAAATATGATACACTTTCACACACACACACACATATTGCAAATAAACGCAACATAATTAATGTATTTTTGTTAATAAATCACTGTTACTATTCAATTGAATCATAAACCAACAAAAACCGACAAATATCGCAAAACGTATATTTGTGTATATGTTACAGTGAATCTGATTTTCTAGTGAGTCCATCATTCACTGGCATTTTAGAGAAAGTATATTCAAGGTCATTCTTATCATATTCAAAGAGTTTTTCACCAATAGAAATGAATACAATATTTTAACTTGCACTTACTAGTGAATTTATTGGTTTCCGAACTGTCAAAAATTAAATTTGACAAGTCTGAAATCCGTTTCCGTAAAAATCTATGCTTTTAAACGAACTTTTATTTATCCAAATTGAAACAACCGGGCCTTGAATAACAATTTAATAAGTCATTGCGTGAACAAGGTTCTTACTGCATTATTAATTTCTTCTGTGCAAATCAACATTATGTAGGTAACGGATATTATTAAAATAGTCATTTTGAAGTGTTGAAAGTTTCGGCTGCACCAATTCTTCATTATATGATTTTATAACAAGATTCTAATGGCACATGGACCTTGTTTTTCAAAATTTATTTTGCGTTTTGTGTCTCATTCTACACTAGTCTAGTCCAAAGTCACCACAAAGCGACAGTATTTCTAATTTTTATCCTTTGAGCGATAGCATATTCTCTATTCTGTGGCGATAGTTCTGTTTCTCGAACTGTCACACTTCTGGACTGGATTAGTTTAGGTAGGTAACTAAAACGTAATATATTTTTAAAATTTTAATCACGAACACTTACGAAATTCTGATCATTTTATAATTCAAAAGACAGTCGATTAAACTCATAAAAATGATACGGTGTGAGCAAGCTTCACGTCTGTCACCGACGTCGAGCCGAGTAAGTTTGCGAACTTAAAACCGCGCACTTCATGTTGTACGTCTACCACCCACTTTACACGTGCTTTACACAGCGCAAACGAGAAACGCAAATGACATTAGACACATTTTTGATAAAAAGATAGAAAATTAGAAATGCGGAAGAATCTGAATGAAGTCAAACGTAAATGATGACTTAGAATCTCTTTGATTTTTGTATTTTTCGCATCGCACTTGATGCACTTTTAAAGGTTCGTTTAAAATTAATAATACCAGGTGTATGTTTATTTACGTTTCTATATTTGTAAGAAATAAACTTTTGTTGTATTGTTATAAAAAAAACATATTTAATAAACTTAATTGACAAAATACATATTCATTAATAAAAAATTTCCCTTAACCCCCAATATTTTACATGGTGACATAAACTCGTTTTGTTCCGGCAGTCGTCAGATATCATAAAAAACCCGAGTGCGCGATCTTTCAGCCGACACCTTACTTCGCGATTCGTATTCGTTTTGCGGTGCCGCTGTCCTATTTTAATTTAGGAGTTAAAATAGGACCGCAAAATGAATAAAAATCGCCTAGTGAAGTGCCGCCTTTATACTTTCTACGCTTTAAGAATTACGTGTACAAATTGATAGTTTCACCGATATATTGTCTATGCTTTGAGTAATGCGCGCATTCGTAAACAAAGTATATTTTCACGGATAATGTGTAGTGAATCTGAGAATTCGTTGATTTAGATGTTTTCACTGCTCAGACTCTGCCCGACCGGGAAAAGTACATTTCTACTAGTGAAAGTGTAGTCTCACTAAAAATGCAAATTCGCTGTAACATATACATATATTTGTGTATACGTGTACAAATAAATCGAAAATCGAATAAAATAAATCGTATTTCCCGTGGACTTTACGCGTGACCTTGAGGACGAAATATTTAAATTTCGATTATTTAACACGCGGTTTGTGGCGCCATCTACAACTTTCTGATTTCATTTCATCCGCAGCATTCTGATTTATAATGACAAGGTCATTTGTTAGCATTTTCATACTTTGGAATTTTTATTTTTAAATAGTAGTTAACCTGTTTTTTAATAAAAAATCTACATAATTTAAAATAGTCGCTAAAATCTCAAATGCAGGTGTAAATACAATACATAGCAATATCGCAAAGTCATCTGAGAAATACCAAGAATTTAAAAAAATAATTGCTGACATATGTTGTGTGTTTCATCACCCCTAGATGTAATAGAATAAATATGTGAGATATTTCGCCTACTACTGGCAACTCTTTTTCGTTTGATTACTGTTTGCTTGTTGCATGAAAGGAGCCGAACTCGTTGACGTTGGATACTCGCCATTCCCCACACAGCGACACAGTGGAAGTATATCCCCCCTCGAATATATTTAGAGACACATTTAAAATGTAGTTAAAGTGCATAATTAAATCCCCCAGTAAACAAAACATATATTTTACAATAGAAGTTGTTTTATTTTAATTTTTTAAAATTTCTTTCCAAACCGAGTCTCTTCAAGCAACGTCATTTTGTAATAAAACGCGACTTATTTACTAAGGCATTATTTTTTCAGAGTATGTATTTAGTTTGACCTTTTCATAATTGTTTCAAAATTCACAAGCTTGTAGTAGTATTTTTAAGCAAGTCAAATGTAGTGGAACCAGAGGTGGAACCATAGCGTGTACCAAGAAATTTCCATTCTTGTCTGTATATTTTGGTCTGTGGTAGACATCTATTAATTGAAGAAAGGCAATTGAATGAGTATGTATACACCGTGCGTACGACGCATCTTTTTTCGTTGTGTTGGTATTAATACAACAAAACAATGTGCATCATACGTACGTCTTACACAAACTAATTCAATTGTGTTTCTTAAATGGAAAGAGGTCTACCATGTTGTTATTAATTAATGTCAAAGGTACCGGACTTGATAAATCAGGCGAAATGTGTTATAAGTAGTGGGCTTAGAACGTCTTTGCCGTTCATAGCTACTTCGACACTCACATTCGTCAGAATAGTTGACGATCATGACAGGAAGCACGCCTAAGAAGAAGAAAAACGATAGGTACATATTTATAAACACACCAAATATATTTTGCAGTAGCTACTCAATTCAATACTTTTCGTTTCCCAAATAAAATATAATAATAATCCTGTTTAGTTTTACTGCGTATAAGCGACACAATATCTATTCGTTTACGATAATTTTGGTGATCCTTACAATGTTTTGCCTAACCTAAATTTGAGATATGTAATTGCAACTTATGATAAAACGTATTGGAGCACAAAATCTACATTGCATGAAATATTTTTTGTTACAAATTTATTTTGGAATTTTATAGGATTTGTAAAAAAACTGGTAGAACCTCCACATGCGGCTAGACCGCTCATAGCCTTTTCTACTATTGCTCAACCGCTGAGAGGTTTTGTGTGACTCTGAGAAAAATATATTTCCTTCTCATTTGCACTACCATTGACTCCATATAAAAAATGAAAACAGATAATTTTTTTTAAATAGAGAGCGAACACGGAATACGGGTCACATCAATATTCTTACTATTTTCAAACTAAAACTAAGTTAAATGATTTTGCTATGAAAATAAGACTAACTTGCTGGTCTGGAGTGGGGTTCGAACCCGTTACCTTTGGATCGTGAGGCGAGGGTCCTAACCACAAGACCAACAAGCTACTAAAATTAAGATGGTGCGGTGTATCTAGCCGTTTAGGGCGCTTACGAAAAATAAATACTATAAGAGCCAAATTTTCAGTTAAGGCTAGTCATCCATTTTTCAAACTGTCAAAAGTGACGAATTGGTCGATAGCTCATGCTATTTCAATACGAGAGCAAGACATGAACAAACGTCATATCAGATAAACCTTGCACAAGCGTATTTACTTGTGTATCCTTGCAAGACAGAAAGGTTGCGAGGAAACGAGACAACCGTACAGAGTACCAACGCTTAAAATATATGAGAACGCAAGTCATGCTCGCGTACTATTATCCAAATTTTAAATGTTTTGAGTCTAGAATTTAAAAAAGTGTATTTATATTTCTCCAATAATGTAAGTGTTTTAAAAAAATAGTAAACAACAATTTTTCTTATATCACTGTTTTTTAATTTAAAACTTGCATAAGCACATTTAGATATTATTTTGACTTTTGACTGAAATGTCAAAACACCTGTGAATTTAATTTAATTCAAATAATTTTTATCTAAAATAAACAAAAAACTACTACAAAAAACAATATGTATTGAATTAAAAAGAAAATTAACAACCATTTATATATATTTTAAAAATTGTCATAAATTAATAGCTTACTTGATTTTACAAATTACAATATCTCCCCTAATATAGCGACGCCTTCAAGGTCACCAGAGCACAGACCACGACAGAGAATGTGTCGTTCGTTTAATATTAGATTATGAGTAGAAAAGCAACTTAATACAAAACTAGTTGAAAAAAACCTTATTATCTGTGATGAATAGATTGCTTTCCGAAAAGCCGCCCGCAGGGCCTAGCAGCAAGCAATCTTTTGCTATCATGGCTCAATATGTCTCAAATTCAAACAAACATAATAAAAAAATACATATACAACTCTTTTACCAAACACACACACAATCATCCGTATTCTGAAAATAACAATGTCTGGATCTTTAAGATCTTTAACCCAACACTTAATAGACGATAATAAAAATTAAAAATGTCCAGAGCGGATTTTGTAATTCTACGGCTCAAATACACTGTATTAAAAGATGATATAAGAAGGATTGTTTCTTACAAACGTATTAATTTCTTCATCCACAGCGTCCAGGTGAAATATCATGACGAAACTTGTCACGACCGCGTTACCGCGTATTCAAATCTTCCCATCTTGATATTTGACAGATAACAATTTACATATTTCTCCCTCCCTCTATATCTATCTCATCTAGAAACTTACAGAAACGAACACCGGCGTAAAGCTATGTCTCGTTTAGTTTTAATTTTTATTATCGTCTATTAAGTGTTGGGATAAAGATCTTAAAGATCCAGACATATCTGTCAAATGTCAGGACGGGAAGATTTGAATACGCGGTAACGCCGAACGCGGTCATGATAAGTTTAGCCATGATATTTCATCTGGACGCTGTGGATGAAGAAATTAATACTTGTAAGAAACAATCCTTCTTATATCATCTTTTAATACAGTGTATTTGAGCCGTAGAATTACAAAATCCGCTCTGGACATTTTAAATTTTAATTATCGTCTATTAACACTTTTTGTGCGGGATCCCGCTCCCGAGTCACTAGTGCGTGTAGCGGGCGAAAACCATCGGAATATGATAAAAAAATAAACTTTAGAAAAAATATTCTATTTTCCAAACCATTAGTTATTTTTTGATGAAATTTGGAATTTTCACTTAGCACAGTATGATCCTCGATATTGTATACTATTTGGCAACAAATCGCCTAATTTTTGTAAATATATTGAGGCAATCACATATGTCACGTATGTTCTTGTATACCTGATCCTTTCACTATGATATAAATTTTACATATAAAAAATATTTTTCTAATATTTAGATAAAGTATGATACGGCATATTTCAAAAATACAAATACTGAATTCCACTTGTTAAAGATTTATTACGGTGGATGGCTCGCATACCCTCCTTATATGACACCCACTTCACTTCAGCAAAATGTACCTTCGCAATGAATTCCTTTCAATCTCTAAAATATGGCATTCTCACTCTTTTATATATCAATTATCAAGTATAAGACAGAGACAGATAGAATTTTACGATAACATACCTACATTAGTCATAAAAAACATCGTAAAAAACATACGCTTATCTACTCTTCATACTACGTGCGGCCACCAATTTATTCAGTAATCAAGTGATTAAGTTGAATTTCTTTATCAATTTCTTAATGTTCAAAACTTAAAGCATGTATTGACATATCCGTTTTTATAAAATCATTTAATTTAGTGTATGTTTGTTTAAATATTCATGTACAGACAACCTCTCATAAGAGCGGTGCCTGATTATTTACTACATAATGGACACGAAGACAAAAGGGTACAGTGGACGTATATCGGGATTTTTTATACATGTAGATGTAGCTTGGACCTTTACCAAGAGATTGGTATACAACATTCCCATACACAAGTCGGGTAGTTCTACCTTTCCCGCCTTTAATGTAGAGTCTGTTTAGAAGGTAGAACTACCCGTCCCGCCGTTTAGCATCAGTCAGGCGCGCGGGTAGAACTACCCTTCCCGCATTCAGAGTGTTAAGTGTTGGGATAAAGATCTTAAAGATCCAGACATTGTTATTTTCAGAATCGGGCCGAATAACTGGCGAGAAATACTTTATATAGCTACAATATCGTACGATATTACCAAAAAACTACCAAGCAATATAAAACCAGCTTTTAACACTGACAATTCAATTGAAAAACAATTAAAAAATAATAAGTTGAAAAATCTTAACAAATTATACTGTAGTGGGGTTTATAAACTAGAATGTGGGGATTGTGAGATGACATAAATAGGTCGGACAGGCATATCAATAGAAACAAGATTTAAAGAACATAAAAGGTGCCTCACAAATTATAATTTTTCAGAATATGCTAATCATATTATAGAAAATAACCACACATTCAACAATACAAAAATACACATCCTACATAAACAGACATACGGCCTAAAACAAAATAATTTAGAAACACTTGAAATTCATAAAAACCTAAACACAACAAATAACATAATCAATAATCAAGTATAACTCTTCACATCACCCGTTCTTACAATGTTCCCGATCTTCCACCACCTAGATACCCCCTCCACTTCTACTGAATCCACCAGCCACACACCAGACAACCACTCCCACATACCTCAGTCTTAATTCACCTGATGAAGGAAACGGACGTTTCCGAAACATGTAGTCTCAAATATAAAATAGTGGAAAAAAGCAAAGTTCATTGTTTTATTTCATAATTTGTTAAAAATGGATTTCCACAAAGTTATCGCCGAAACATTCAATTATATATTGTTATGGCTATAAAATAAAATTGTGCATATAATGATTAGTTATTCTTTGTTAAAAAAAAATCAAAATTTATTTTTAACAGAGATGCAGACCGTTACTACGATGGTGACATCTTTATGGTACCTGAAGCAGCTGACGATGGAGGCATTGAAAATACCCACCGGTCCCGGGACAATGTGTACGAGTACCGAGACAAGCCCCTCAGGCCGCAGACCCTCTCGCTGTCCCGCCCGAGCAGCCAGGCTTCCAGCGGTTCCGCAATGTCTCTGAAAGAGGGTAACTACGTCTCCAGCAGCCCCAACCCCAACAGTCACCCCACTCCCCCGCCCAAGCCTCGGGCCCGGCAGTCAGTAAAGACGCAACTGGTGCAAGGAGTTCCGCAGACTCAAGTGTGATCAGAAAAAAGTGAAAGATTGTATTATCTTTAATTTATATTCCTAAAGAGAGACCAGTGAGCCGAGAGAATTAAAGCTTTGAGCAATTTTGCTAATCTAATAAAACTGCTCAAAACATTGTTTTGCTATAATATTTTATATGTTCAAATCGTTCACATATGCATAACTTGACTAATTGATGGATTTTGGGAACAGACTTTGAGTGTAATGCAATAAGTGTATTATTGATCTTTAAATTATTTTATTAAAATAACATAGAATTTAAAATGTTCGATAATACATATTGTAGATGTTGATCATTTTGTTAAAAATATTGAACTATAGTTTATTAGATATGAAAATAATTTTGTATAACTCCCAAAAATCTAAATGTCTACCTATGGGGTGAATGTCTATGCGCAAAAATATTTGCATATTGGTTGCTTGGCGTAGCGACACTATGGACAGCAATTTAATTAAACAATAAATCACGGGTGGCATCAAATGATGACATTTGAGCTTGGTCAAGTGATGCATAACCTTAATTTTATATCTTGTTTTTATGAAAACTAATACCATGTAAGCATTTTAGTATTAGAGGCGTACATTTTTATATCTATGAAGTCTACATGGATGATTAATTTTAACAAATGAATGACATATGTTTTATGAGTGTAAATCTATGCGCGTGTCATGAATAATTGTACTGAAATAATAATACGTAGGTACTGAATTAGGCTGAAGTCGTGCCGGAGAAATAATAATGCTTATTTTATAGAAATCACGAATAGAAGTGCAATAAATTGAAGTAAATAAGTCTGCCAACTTAATTACAATGAAAGCTTATTTATGTTGTTTTTATTTACCGTATTTTAAATACACAAAGTAATGAATTCATGTATGACAACTCATAAAATGTATTTACATTTTTCACAAGTATTTTATATATACAGTTATATTTTCACAAGTATTTCAGATTTGTATAGTTTTATGAACTAATATTGTAAGTTTTATATCTTGTATTAATTTTATTGTTGTACAAAAATAATTTCATAGTTTGTGATATCTCGTGATTTCTTTTGCATTTTTTTTCAACACTTATACCTATATTATTTGATCTATAATTTGTGCCTTTAATGAAAATATGGACTTGGCTTCAGTAAACATTAAAATTTAGATGTTACTATTAAATCATATACATATGTATGTGTATTTTTAAAAACATAGTCAAATCATTAAAACAAAGAGATAACTTTTTCAGTCCTGTTTGTGTAATATTTATGTCAATGAAATAACATAGTAAATAGAAAAAAATCATTGGACTTAATTAAAATGCCATTCTATGTTGAATATTTTTAATTGTTAATTTTTTATCAGAAGAGGAATAACAAATTTCAAATAAGAAATTGGTTAAAAAGTCTTAAATTGTCAACTGAAATGGTTATCTTTGAATTGAATGAATGAAGTTACTATTAAGGTTATAAAATTGTGCCTTGACATGTAGGAATACTATTATTTTCTCCCATAGTTTTATTTTAACAGGTTTGCTGCCACTAAATTGAGGACGTTTTCTGGATAGCCAAAGTGAAAAAATTCTACTAGTTCTAAACTGTATAATTAAATGAACCCATGCTCAAAATCTGTTTGTTAGGTTTTATAGAAAAAAAAATGCATCAATGATCGGTGGAATTGGTGCTCAATAACTGAAGAATTAATCAATGTGCCACCACATTAAACAAAGTAGTATTAGACGAATGGTGTGGCCCCCATTGGAACCGATGGCACTGCCGAAGAAACCCGAATGGTTCTAATTGGTGGCAGTAATTAAGTCAAGTCCCAACATTTCTATAGTGGCCTCTAAAATGATTGTTTTCCTCATTTCACAAATATGTAATTGTATGTATATATATTTACATACGTATGTAGTTGAATTGTTATGTCAAAGTTCAATTTTAAGAATAAGATGTTTTTATGTGTTATTTAAATAATATATTAATTATTTGTGATAAAGTAGGTACAATGTGTAATAACCGTCCATTTTATGTCTAAATATTTTGATATCGTCCATTGTTTTAGAATTTAAGTCCTTAATTCGCTTATTAAATCGGTTTATACTACTATTTTTTTTATATGGAGTAGTTTACCATGATAATATACCATTGGGTTTTTATTTGAATAAATAAATACCAATATTGAAACACCCTTGTTTTCTTCTTTAAGTACTTACCTATACATATGGGTTGATACCTAAAAAAATTGTTTAAAAAAATAAGAGCATTCTAAATTTAAATATGAGGTGAGAAATTTCTTACCATCAAAAGTATGTGCATCACAAATTGAAATAGTTAACCCACACAAGTTTCTCACAAATTGCAAAAATGAAGAAAATAGAAAAACCATTAAAAAAAGAACGAGTTGATACAGCAGTGAAAAAGGAAGAAATCACCTGCTTCCCTCTTGTGGTGTCAGCTAACAATGTAGAAACTGTTGTTTTATTACTTAACACAGCTGAAGATGAAATTTTAATTCAGGTAATTTGAAGAATTATGCAGGTAATGTGGATTTACACTCTGCGGCTTATTGAGGGCTTTATGGGTTATGGACACATAGGGATTACCTTTTGGAAATTCATTGTTTTTAGGTGTCTGGGGTCAGTCTTGAAGATTTTAAAGGGTTGTCAATGAAGGGGATGCAAAGAGGGAAAACTCATTATAATTTTGTTCACTTGTACCATTTTTTGGTTCAGCAGGAGAGCACTCGACTCCAATGGTGATCAGGGTTCTAGGTTCGTCAGGAATACCCCCCGGACACCTAGAAAGGCGAGGGCTGTTGGAGTCTTCTGAACAGATTAACCTACCTAGTCGTACGAGCACACAGCTTTTATATCTTTTCAGCGGTGGTGGAGATGCATTAGAAATGCAGGTGCTTAAAGTTGCCAGGCAGGGTATCTGACTGAAATTCGACGAATATATGCCCCTTTGGAAAGCACATTAATTTTGCAGCCATTCGGCCAGGTTTCATCTCTTCCAAGAAATAGACACAGGTGTGGGATTTTTGTTCACCTCCAAGTGCCCATACCACTTATATCCAATTTTGAAGAAAAATTTGTATTTGTGATGCAAGTGATAAGTTCAATCACTGAATATTTTAAGCTTTTTCGGGTTTAATAAACTGTATTAAACTCCTAACCGGATAACTTTGTGATTATTTTTAATATACAAACAGGTATTGGGAGCCCTTTCTAAGTATGCAGCCTTGTCTAAAGATTATGTGGTCACATTGTATAACTTGGATGTAATGAAGGATTTGTGGCACAACATTGCATCTGTAAATTTAGCTGTACGCCGCTACTCGTTAAAATTGATGGCACAACTTTATGATGCTCCGGGAGCTTTGGAAATACTTCTCAATGATGATGATGGAATTTTAACATTACTAGGCATCATGGTTAAGGTATAGTAACATTTATATATATATATATATATATATATATATATCAGGCGCGGTCGCTTCATACATGCTTTGGATGCTCCGCATCCCTTGTGTTCTAGAGTCAAAAAGCTTTGGACTTTTTGTTTCTAACCGAATACAGAAAATAAATTAGTCTAGTATTTTGGAAAACAGTCGTAAGTCGTAATACACATTACGACAAGGCGTGCGTACGGAGCGACTCGAAATACATATACATTCTCAGCATTGAACATCTACGAATCAAGTAAACACAGCCACCAGCAGTGATGGAATCTGTAACGAATTCCGCATCCACACAGAGTTCAAAAATTCGATTTTCGCGCATGCGCATTCATTTCTGCTTGTCGAGATCTTCGGATAGTGGATACGGACTTGAAAACAGCATCCAACGGAGTCACCCGAGGACAGCCGAACGTAGCCGAGCAGCCACGGCTGAAGGGCCGAGAAATATTACGGAACGAGCTGATTGTTTTGAGGATTTTGTTTGTGTGACGTATATGATGGGTGGAAATGGTGAATTTGAATACTTGAAACCGAATTATTGAAACATTGAGTGTCGTTCAATTATCTGTTTAAATAAAAAATGAATAATGTGTTCTAACACTGTAAACGAAAGAATTGAATTGTGTGAATGCATAATTGAATCGTAAATGCGTAAAAGTTTTGTATTTCGATATTTGCAAAACAAAACATATTCTAGATACTTCGAAGGAAAACCGATTCCAATTTCGAACACAACGCCAGGAAATAAATCATTTCTAAGATGTTTTCTTGGATTTGTGGTTGTGCTAGATTCTCCAAATTATTTTGCTGGCCGTGTCTTATATTTTGAAATGAAAATAATACTAATGTGTGGAATAAGCACGGATTAAACGGTTTGAACACTCTTTCAAGAACTAGGAAAGGACACACGAGTGCTCTCAACAACATAATATTATCTTATCTTAACCTCACTTACAATTTTCCACAATGAAAAGGACTAAAACGTACAACCGAAGCACACTAGGCGAAAACAGACTTTCTTCCCTTGCTATAATTTATATTGAGAAAACACTCCTGCTGTTTTTAAAAGAGAAGACAAAATTTCACAACGATTTTATAAAGAAAGAGCGTCGAATCGAGCTTAAGTTTAAATAAATGAAAACACGGGTATGTAATGGATTTTTTAATATAGCTACGAATGACGCATGAAATTGAATATAAAATTGTTGAAGCGTAGCTTAAAGGATTTATAAAGCTTATTTGACAGACTATTTATGTTACTAGTTGCATGAGCTACAATAATCTACATATATTTGATGGTAGGTATAAACTTAGTATCCAGCATCCCTTCTATCATACACCAAGATATAAAACTTCTCCGGTATAAGCACTAACAATTGCAGCTGCATCTGAAAGCGCTGAATAATTTGTCTTATATTATCTTTTGGACCAACAGCCATCGGCTATTACGGTAATCATCGGGATTCCGTTTTTGTCGATACTACCTATTTCGCGTGCGTGAGCAGCTTCCCGTAACGCTATTTCTTTTATATTTATATAAATATTGATTGATAAGATGTAAAGTATTGTGTAATATTTCTGTTACACCTTGTATATTATTCTATTTTCAAATAGGAATCCAATTTATAATGCAATGAATTCCAAAAACCTTTTTGGAAACGTTAGGTGACGCAACTTGCAACTTCACAAATTAGTTTTCACCAAAAAATAAAAATAATGAAAGAATCCTTACTTATATTCATATTAAGAATGACTTTATAAATTGAGTCACTTTTGGTTCTGAGTCATCCACCATTTTCCTTTAAGAAAAATTTAAGATTTAAGAAAGAAAAAAAAAAATCTGTTCTTACAAGCTATTTCTTCGGTAATTATATATTATTATATTATATGTAAATTCGAATACCTAGTCGAGTTTGAATATTGGCGTAAAACAGTGCACTCAAAAATTGTTATTACCTACTTTGTTAAAAAAATTTGTGACCGTAACAGTAAAGTTAGTTTAAAAAATGCACGGCACTGGATACCAGGAATTTTAGACAAAATGTAGTAAAGTCCGTCCAACTTATCTGGAGAATAAAGGAGGGCGTCCCATCGTTGTGGTACTGCCCGTAGTCTAAAAATTATCTCATTTGTAGGGAATTTTTTGCAAATTCGTTTTTTCTTAAAAAAGTTATTGAGCAGTATACGACACGATAAAAAACAAAAAATGTAAACTAACGTACAAATAAATTTATCAAAATATACATTCGTAAAATACACAACGTCACAAAATGGCGTTTTTTCAAAATCAAAGAAAAATACAATTTTCAGGAAAAAAAATAAACAATAATAATTCTTTTAGGCCGGCGCCACATTACGCAGATCTTCCGCCGCGTCTTTTCCGTTGCGTCAAATCGGCAAAGCAAATAGATCAACCGATCATCCGCGTAGTGTGTTTAATAAGCGCATATTGTATGGAAAGAAATGTAGCGATGTTCCGCGACAGAAGAGACGCGGTGGAAGATCCGCGCAGTGTGGCGCCGGTTTTATTCGGTGTCTCATACCTAATGATCTGACCTCCATGTTTAACTCAGTAACACCTAAGGATATCAATCGGCATAGGGCTGTTGTATCAACTTGGTTTATAGTAATATTTCGTTCAAAGCATGGATATTTTGCGTTTTCCACCGATCAAACAACTCGCTCTCGTAAAAATCTATGCTTCAAATGAACTATTGCTATAAAGTAAGTTGATGTAACCAGTCTTTAATGAGCATAAATAAAGAAGTTTTTTTTTGAAAAAAATATGTTTATACAAATGAACTCGTTAATGAATTATGTAATAAAAAGTATAAATAATAAAAATTCTATGTAAAAAATTATCGAATAAAATATATTCTAAAACTTTTCTCATCTTACGGCTTCTAAATCAATTTTTCCACTTATCCTTGTTATTTTTTTCCGGGTGTAGATATTTTAATGCCCATTTCCACGGCCGCTTTACCTTCTTTAACTATTTTGTAAATTGCCGATTCAGAAATACCTGAAGAAATTGTATAATAGTAAAATAATAAACTAAGTACGGGAAAATCATCATAACTGCATGGCAGCACTAACCTGAAGCGGCGGCAATACATCTATGAACAAAATCAAACGGTATAATTGGGGCTTTTAGACGTTGTTCCTCTTCAAAAAACGTTTGCATTTTCAAGATTATTTCCCGAACACCGCTTTTAATGATTTTTGGCATGGTGACAGTCTAAAATTTTCTTAAAAAACTATCGAAACAGTCATGAACCCCTCTGTAAACAAAGTCTGTCAAAGGTCTGTCAGCTGTAGATAATCCAATATGGCGTCGTTAGTTCCAAATTTGGCCATTCTTCAGATAAGTTAGACGGACTATACTGAGAAACAATTGTAAAGGCGGCCATACACCCTCCGGTATATCGTAGAGTTACATCGCACTCAACGCTAGTGATGGGTCCACTCTGTACTAACTACTACAATGTAGTACTACATTACATTGAAGTGAACACTTCACACCTTTTGAAGTGTAGTGCACACTACAAACTACACACACTTCAAAGTTATCGAAAGTACGAGTACATACTTCAAATAGTACATTTTTGATGTGAAATTTTTGGGAAGTTGATGTAGATAAATGAAGAAATTTTTGGAAATCGAAACAACCCTTTGAAAATTTTTCTGTTAGCACACTTTTCAAGAAGCATTTCTTGTATCTTATAAAAGTATATGACATAATTTTTAAACATATTTTATTACAAGATATTTAATGACACAGTTGCCGGCAAACTTCTTGAAATTTTTTGGCGTAGTAGGGGAATGCGCAGAAGACAAAATTTGGGTATTGTAGGTGGAATGGTACATGTGCAAACTTCCCCCCACTACGCCGTAAAATTTCAAGATGTTTGCCGGCTACTGTACCTACCTGAAGAATATGTGTGAGCATGCATACATTTATCACTAACACATGGATCACTTAAACCATTCCGTTTGCACATAAAATATTATAATTTTTAACTTTAATATTCTTATTTTTGGCTAAATAATCTAAATGCTTGTGCTATGAAAATAGGAAAAACTTGGTAATCTCTCTTGTATTTGCACTTAATCAACCAGATTACAATTTTGTAGTACTACAATTAATTCACTTCATTCGTACTACAATTTTGTAGTACTGCAGTAGTTCACATCATTGATACTACAATTAGTTCACTTCATTACTGCCCTTCCAAGGAAGAAGGCAGTAACTACATATTGCAAAGTTTCGAGATAATTGAAGTTTTAGGTTTTTTGTGTTTTTTAGCCGCATTTTTAATTTTTTTATTTTTTTTTTCAAATACTTTAATGTAAAATTACTTCAAAAATAAGATAATACCTAAAAGATACATAAAATTATTGAATTTCAATATTTAAATCAATAAATGCCTTCTGCCTTAGGATGTGCTTCAATGATAGCGTAAACTTTCTTAGAAACAAGGCAGTAACTACGTACTTACTGCCTTGTTTCTAAGAATTTTTGAAGTTTGCTCTATTCCACTAGGCGACTAGGCACACATAGGATATTTAAAATCGGGATTCAATAAAAAATTATTTATTTGGCGTAATGTAGATACGTAATTCTTTACAAAATTAATATTTTATTAATAATTAGATACACAAACAGAAATGGTATTGTAGAAATAGTTTATCTAAAGCATTTGATTTTAGTTTTTTTAAAGCATTTTTCATTTACCAAACTCAAAAGTTAGATCTTGAACATCACTAGCTTGCAGATTTTTCTAAAAATCTTCGATTTTCGGGCGTCAGTAGTCCAAGATTCTGAATAATATTCTGTTTTTTTAATTCAGAAATTCCGCGATCCTTTGTTCTTTTTTGAGGCTCTTTAAAATTATTCTTAATAACAGATTTTTTCAAGAAATGCACCTCCTATTGAACTGCAGCTGAGTCATGGCACTTAGTAGGCACGTGGCTTCGTCTTGTTAATTTTATTCTGGGAAGTTTTTCCGATTTAAAAAATTATAAGGCGTCATAACAAATTTAAAATAAAATATTATAATTATGTTTAATCATAATATTTTATTTTAAATTTGTTCGTAAATAATAAAAGAATTTTACCTTCCATTAAAATTCCTATTTTGTTTCCCTCGACGCCTGGAATCCATTAATGAGAGAACAGCCTGCTGTTTCGGCACTTATTCGCGCGTTCCTACCCCCTCTGATTCCCTGTTTGCGACAATTTATTCCCGCTGGTATCCCTGTTTCCGGTTGCGTCGGCGCAACGGTTTTTCTTTCATATGACTCATAATGCACCAGGTAGGGATTACCTGGATTCCAGGCGTCGAGGGAAACAAAATAGGAATTTTAATGGAAGGTAAAATTCTTTTATTTTGTGTTCCGTCTCGACGCCTGGAATCCATTATGAGAGATCTGTTTGTTATCACCTGGTGACCTAGTGGTTCGACGTTATATGTGACTGCCTATATTGGCGTAAAGAGAGGCGCTAATGAGCTCTGGGGGCATTGTTGCTTGGGCTTATCTACTATCTCTCTTTGGTAGAATTTTCGGAAGGTGATTTCACTCTGCCAGTTTCCCCTTGACAAGATCTCCTCTATCGGGTAGTTTTCCAGCCAATTCAACGAAGCCACAGCAGAACGAACACTTCCTGGCGTTGCTTCCACTCCAGCCTCTCTTAGGATTGACTTGATCCAACCACCTATTATTGTCCGTGAAGCTGGCTTTACTTCACCTGCTGTCGTCACAAATAGTTCTTCATGTCCGGCTTTCGTCTCGGCTGTGAGAGTGAGACCAGCTTTCGGATCCAAAACAAGGGGTTGATGTTCCTTTCATCCGATGCGCTCAACCTCCATCCCGATTGTTTGTGTCTTGCCGTGTCAGTCTTCGCTCCAAAGGCTGGCCATAGCGTGATGGAGTCTCCTTTGTCGATCAATCGGTCCGGGGTGACTCTGAGAAGTGTCAGATCTTGGACTCTTCGCCCAGATGCCATGATGAGTAGTATGGCCGTCCTCCTTGACACGTCATACCGGCTGTTCCTTGGCGGGTTTTCACGTAGCCACTCCCCCACTACTCGGGGGTTCCAGATCGGGAGTCTCTCAGTGCATCCACCAGAAACCGAGATGGCTTTAAGGACGTGCCTGACGAGGAAGTTCGAGCTAATCTTATCTGCATCAAGAGCTGGGCCACAGAAGGATACGATTGCCGATTTGTGTACCAATATTGTTCGAGGGGCTAGCCCTTCGTGGATGAACAGGTTGGCCAGATATCTTGCCACTGTTGCAGGGGGAGGGTTATGAGGTTGGACAGAATGCGTGGTACACCATCGCTGCCACCTATCCCAGGCCGGCTTGTAGGTGTTCAGCGTTGAGCCTCTCCAGCCAGATCTGAACAGCTGCTGTTCCTCCTGGCTCCAATCCGCTATAGCCTGTTCCCACCCACTGCTATTCTCCAAACTTCCAGTTGGAGGTCCGACACCCTCGGTGGGGGGAAACCCTGTCGACGTATCGATCAGGACGCTCTTCAGATCTCTTACGCTTATTGGCCCTCCCTTTGCTCGTTGTTTGAGATCGGCCCTCCAGAATGTCTTCTCCCATCTTGGCACAACTAGGAGAAAGGTGCCTCTTGCCAGGTTCAAGTGCGCCAGTACTCTTGGGACGAGATTCGGCGGCGGAAATACCCAGGCCAGCTCGTAATCCCAATGCTGACTGAATGCGTTGAGATAGGCGGCCGAGCAATCGGTTGAGTCTAGCGACACGTAGTTTGGCACCACATGGGCGGTGGCCGATGCGAAGAGGTCGATCTGAGGACGTCCCCATATTCGGAATATTTCCTCTGTCGCTGGTTCCAGGAGGTGCCATTCCGGGAGTGGTGTCCCCGAGAGAGTCGGTCCGCAATCCCGTTGTATCTCCCTGGAATGTACTGCGCTGTCAGAGATATTTCCTGCTGGTCGATAAACTCTAGGAGGTCTCGAGTTATCTTCAGAAGGCCCAATGATCTTGTCCCCCCCTCCTTGTTGATGTAAGTCACTACTGTCTTGTTGTCTGTCTGCAGTAGAGTCTTCGTTCCTCTTAGCAGGTAAGCGTGATCCATGATCACTGCGTAAACAGCGAAGGCTTCTTTCTGGTTGGAATGCCACCGCATCTGCTCTGGGGACCACTGGCCTGATATCGTCTTGTCGTCCACCT
>JADDOH010023388.1:0-23016 GCA_016648135.1 Agrypnia vestita
GAAATTTTCAAACCATGGGGGGGGGGTTGTTACAGTTTCCAAAGATTTCTCCGTTTAGCTACATCAACTTCCCAAAAATTTCTTCATAACTCCCAAAATTTTTCAAGAGATTTCTCCGTTTAGCTACATCAACTTCCCAAAAATTTCTTCATAACTCCCAAAATTTTTCAAGAGATTTCTCCGTTTAGCTACATCAACTTCCCAAAAATTTCTTCATAACTCCCAAAATTTTTCAAGAGATTTCTCCGTTTAGCTACATCAACTTCCCAAAAATTTCTTCATAGCTCCCAAAATTTTTCAAACCATGGGCGGGGGGGGGGGGGGGTTGTTTCAGTTTCCAGAAATTTCTTCATATATCTACATCAACTTTCCAAAAATTTCACGTAAAAAATACACTATTTAAGATGTGTACTTTGTAGTGTTCGCTTTGAAATGAAGTGTACTATTTGAAATTTACACTTTCAATAACTTTGGTGTTTGTAGTTTGTAGTGTGCACTACACATCAACATGTGCGAAGTGTGCGCTTCAATGTAGTGTAGTACAGAGCGGACCCATCACTATTCCAAACCACACGCTCTTGGAAATCTTTCGGCTCTGTAACGGCACAGTATACCCAGAACAGTAGTTTATCTCCGGCCTGTCGGCGAGTTATTAGCCTACTCTTACATTGACGCTAAGGTTGTCACTTTATTTTTACTCCCTTTCTTTTAACTCGTAGCGTCTGAGATTCCGACGCATAAGGTAGACACGAAAACCGAAAATTTCTGTAATTAGTATACCTAGTTTCTGCACTTAAATTGCAAGAACGACGATTAACATCAACGTAGACTTTTAAAAACTCACAGTCTTTGTGATAATCAACACACCTTTTTAGTAAAGCACCACAAACATAAAAAAGGTATTTTTTTCAGGAAGCGCATTTTATTTTTAAAGCGGCGGCTGCGAGCGCGAATGGCACCGAAGGCACGGCCCTTACTGCCGCCCCCATATTCTATGTCAATGTGTGCGTCACAGTGCGTGCGTACATGGCGCCGAGCACGCACGCACACACTCTAATGGGTAGCGGCCAGTTTGTATGAAGACGTATTACTGTTCTTAGTATACTGTGGTAACGGTCTTCCTAGAGTTTTCAAGAGATCTCCATTTTTGAAAATACGTTGGTCCACCATTCATAATTTTTACAATACATCTAACCCATTTCCACTTCAAATGGGCTACCGCATTCATGTGGCCAACCTCTTGTTTGGCACATTTCAGTGTATTATTGAAGATTCTCAGGTATGGACAGTGCAATAGATTTAACGCAATAATATTAACTATCTTGCCGTTTCCCCGAGAAGGTAGCCAAAGACAATGAAGCGTTACACTTTTGTCCTGATACACAACTTCATATTCACTTGCATCCATATCGTCATCGTCAATTATCGAAGTTTCCAACAGGGTCGTCTTCCAAGTGGCAGTCTTTTATTTATGATTCCATCAACGTTCACGTCATATATCTTTTACTATTCTTCCATCATTTCGTGCAACATGACCAAACCACCTAGGCGACCCTTCTTAATCCTTTTCACTACTCCATAATTAGTTATAGGTACATTTTACCTTTACCTGCTTGTTAAATCTTGTATCTATTTTAATTAAATAGGTTTTCTACACATGTCTTAGTGATCTCATTTTCACTAATCATTCGTATTTCAGGATTACTTCCACGCATCAGTGTTGGTACCAGAACTCCGTTGTTTAACTAATCTTACCTCGGTTGATAATTATCTTAGATGACAGTTTTCTGTAGTCTTTTCTCATGAATTAGAAACATAGGTTTTCGCAGCTGTTCTCATAACATATCTACATATAAAAATACTGTTAGGTATATTGATATTTGGAAGCTTATTGCTATATCATTACTGTGCGCTTCGGTAGACAATTCGATAATTAGCTAATATATCCGGTTTTAATGGTTTTATCTCAGATCTTTTTTTTATAGGTTATTTATTGTTTTAAGCCTTGGTTGATAAATGGTTGATAAATTGGTTGGTAAATCACTTGTTTGAACACGGATTGTGGATTTGGAGGCGGATTGGATTAAGGTTTATATTGAAGGAGTCAGTGGATAGGGGAGAAGGAATTCACGCTCTTACCTTGTCTTCCTCCGGATCAAGGTAGAAGCTGGTTCAGCACTTTGGTTCCTCCCTTATCAGAAGGGCGGTAGATCTCACTTAATTCTTGGGGCACATTATTTCTTTTCAGAAGGACATGTACGATCATGCACGAAAAGGCAGACACGGAACCAAGCAATCAGTAATGTTTGTTAACGTCACGGATACAAAATTTTGGTAGAGCGTGCGCTATACGTGTTCAATCCAGCCCCGACAAAAGAGACTGATCAATGTCTACACGACTCTCAAATCTCTTCCCGGAGCCTGGTTTGAACCCACCGGCAAATCGAAAATTAAAACACGACGATTTTAAACTCCACCTTTGCCCGTGAATTTTATTTACTGATTCTTTTATCGATCGAAATAGAGATTAATAAAACACGAAATGAAATTATAAATTGAGCCACCAAAGGGAAAATTCTTCAAAAATAGCGACCAAAAGGAATAAATATTTAAAAAGCTGGCAGGAAGCTACGTATTAATGATTCGAAAAATTACTATAATGCTCTCTGACCAACTAATCTGAATAATGCTAATAAAAATGTTAAAAAATGCTCTCTGACCAACTGATTAGAAAAATAACTAAAAATGCTGCCCCTTTTCTGAGAATCTTCCCTTTTATAACTTTTCGACATTTATTTTTGCAAAACAAAATATAAAATTATAAATGTGTGTTCCAAATATTTCTTCATTCAAAATTTTCAACATTAAAACTATAAATTGGCGAGTTCTTACTCGCATAAAATAATAAAGAACAACACAATTTTATTCAATAAATAAACAAGACATTTTCATTATACTGCATTGCCAAATTATTTGTTACATATTTTGGAGGAAACAATATGGAAAGGTGTGGGAGAAAGTGGGTACATTATGTTGAATCTGGTACTATTCATAAAGATCAAACATGAATTTTATGCCTTTTATAAATGATCATCATTCTTAATTTATTACTAGGCCTACCCTAACGTATATTTCGGAAACAACCCTATCCAAGGGTGGAAGAAGCTCCTTAGTATGGGGACGTTGCTTGCCAGAAAGCCAGCAATATCATTCATCATCATAGTGCAAGTTAGAAATTATGTACTCTAACATTAAACACTATTGATTTTGTACGCATTACCTCATTGGTAATTACATCTGCTTTTGTTGAACAATAATTGTTGGAGTCTTCACGAGATGGAATACCTCTACTAAATAATTTAGCACATTGCCATTCTCTTTGCATTGGAATCACCGCTTGTCCAGCGCCGTGATCCGTGATTACGGATTCAGTTATTAGCTGTCGAAGCACGAAGTGTGGATTTGCCTAATATATTGAAATCATCAATTTCCAGACATTTGTTTGATCATTGTAAATAGTAAAAATAAAATAATTCTCTTGAATTATTATTTTTATTCTTCGTAATGTCCTTGACAGAGGAGCTTTGGTGGCGTACAGGCACGGCATAGAAGCCCAACCAGAACCAAAAATTTTTTTTTTGTATGTACATTTACAATACAAAGCCTTTTATAATAAAACTATTTCAGTTGTTGGTAGCAAAAAAATCAGCTTTTTGTTTTTTTTTTACATTTGTTTACGCCTCAAAATTATTATTTTAAATTTTTAACTCATTTTATGATAGATGTAATATTAAGAGATCCCTTAAACGTATCTATTGCAAATCCATTTATTATAGAGTAAAGAATTAAGATAGGTATTAGGAATGAATGTAAAGCTGATCTTATAATAGATTTAAAAAAGGGTTGCTCAGATGGTTTGGTCATGCTTAGCTTGAATGAATGAGGAAAGAATGGTAAGAAAGATATATTACGCAAGTGGTGATGGCACCAGAAATGGAGGGCGACCGCGGAAGGCGTGGCATGAGCAGATTAACCAGATACTGGAAGATGGTCCCATTAGAAGTCTCAACAACCGGCGAGCTTGCATGCGAAGATGTATGAATGTGTGGATGAGGCGAGAGTTGTATGTCAGGACAGAAGAGTATGGCGCTCTATCCTCTCTGCCTACCCCCACGGGGAAACGGCGTGATGGTAAGTAAGTAATATATATTCAATTTCAATCATCACTTTATTACTGCGGCCCGCAAAAAGCTCTTCAATAGACTGGCTAACAAACCACTGTCTTCAGTTTTTCAGCCATGACGTTTTCGTTCTTCCAGGGCAGGGTCCAGATTTTCGGCAATCTTTTCCTGAATTATGAGATGCAAGATCTCGTACTTCTCTGGCTGTCTCAGCACATATTCAAGATTCTCAAAATTTTGAATTTTTACTGTTTTAATTACTTCTTTTCCATATTCATACGATCCGTATTCATTCGTAACTCCGTCATTGTTTATTTTGAGTATTCTTCTGTAGATCCACATCTCGAGTGCTTCATGTCAACTTATCAATTCTTTCTTAAGCGTCCATGCTTCCATTCCATACAATTATATTGACAATACGTAGTACAATGATGACACTACATCCGGTTATATCTGCAGTGTTCCTCATGGCTTCCTGAAGTTTGCATTGCTTGTAGCCTTCAGCAGATCTGTCCATCTAGTCGGTGATCTTCCACGAGTATGGGTTTCCTCGACTCTGCCTAGTGCCACCAGTTTCTGCATGGCAGCATCCGCATATCTTGTGATATGTCACAAGATTAATGGATGCAATGGGATAACAAGAATTTCAGTATGCGCATTTGTATTATGGAAGATAGACATTGATAAGCATTAATTTATTGTCAAATTGAGCTGTTTATTCTCTTAAGTTTATGGAATTTAATTAAATTGTAAAAATATAATTTGAATCCTATACTATATTGTAAATCAACTTTAAAAATTAAATATTACCGGAATGGCGTCATTGCACAGATGATTGGATGGAATTAAAAAATGATCGCATCAGTGGCAGTCTGGTAAACAATATTCAATGATTGACTATGTACAAGAAATAAGTAATTGGCAAAACTGATCGCTTATTTATTACCATTTAAGTTTCTCTGTAAATTGATTTTGCTTTGGAATAACCCGATTCACCGATGTTTCAGATGTATGGAGCAGGTAAATATTAATCGATTAATCTGTCATGTATACAATATATGGCCAGTGTGGTTCAAACGGAACAGGACGATCACAAAATATATGAAATGATCGAATACAAAAAAAATGAAGGTAATTAAACTAAAAATTAATTAGGCTAAACAACTCACAAGTGTGTGCAACAATTATAGATAAGTACAGTCAATAAAGATCATAAAAATATAGATGTTTATATATTTGGCGTGTGCGGATTCCTTGTTTTATAAGTTCCTTTTTCTCGGCTTAGCATCGTGACTTCCTTGGACCTCATCGAACTTTTGGTCGCATTTCTCCAGCCTTCTAATCCTACAGTTTATAGTTTCTTTAAGAAGATCCTATTATGGTATCCAAATTTTCAGTCAGCAAGTGGGAGATATGGTTCTCCTCTTAGGATAGGTTCTCTCCTTTTTCACGTTGCAAGCGGCTAATGGGCATAATTTCTTCTAAAGTGATGCGTTAAATATTGAAAAATGCGCCTAAGATGATTTTAGCCTGTAATTTTTTAAAGTCAATTTGACAGCAGATTTGTATGAGTTGTATGTATAACGTAAACATATCGATGGCTCCTACGTATAATATCGTAACCCACAAATTTCAATTTTACAGGAGAAGGATTTAAACATATTTTCGTCCGGTACAAATCTAAATATTGCCCAATTTTTTTGAAATTTCGTTTCAATATTTAACTTTATACTATAGTTTCATAAAGAATCACAAAAGGTCGAAATTATTAAAGGTTTTTGTAGAAATGCTCGTACGATATTATACTTCGGAAAAGACGCGACGTAAAATATCGTATAAATGACTTACAACATTTTACTACGGAAAAGACGCGACGTAAAATAACGTAAGTGTTACATACGATAATTATCTTATGTTAATTTCTCACGCATATTATCGTAAGTGTTACATACGATAAAATTATCTTATGTTATTTTCCAACGCAAATTATCGTAAGTGTTACATACAATAGTATACTTCGTAAAAAAATATGTGATTGTTTGAGATACGATAAAATACGTCCGAAAAAAACGTTATTTATTGCAAAATATTTTTTTTTCTTTCTTGGAAATAAAGATATAATTAAATATATATGAAATACACAAAAAACTAAAAATAGTCGATTTGTGGGTTACGATATTATACGTAGGAGCCGTCGATATACTTTGAAAAAAAAATAACGAAAACAAATTTATTGTCTGACAATAGATTGATACATTTAAGTACGAATAATTTTATAACAATTGTGATAGGAATATGAAGAGATATATATATATTTTATTTCAGTGAGTTTTATAGAATTTCTGGTAAAGCATATTGACTTATAGAGAACTCCTAGATAGTATTCTTATGTGCCAATACCTCGTTTAAAAGGCATCAATATTTTTGCATTCTTTTGACTCATCTGTACAGGTTCCCCATTGCACATAAGAAAATAAAGTATATAATAATCATTATTGAATTCTAAATCCTATTATAATACAGTAAAATTCATCTGACAAATTAATCGCACGGTTTTGTACCCAACATTCCTAAATTAAGCAGACAATATGCTTATATCTCTATTATTGAGGCTCACCTTAATCTTGAGACATTGTATTCTAGTTGTACTAAGATTTAAGGTATTTACCTACATGAATTACCATACGAGGCAACCTAGAATCCTTCAAACTTTACACATATGATTAAAAATATCGTATTTGATAACATTATTGATGGATTTGGCGTGAAAATTGCAGAAATTATATTTGAAAGTAGTTAGTTTAATATTTCACCTGTTGATGAGGGATTCTGTAACTCTAAAAAACTTGAAATATATATAGTAAAATATAAAAATAATTCAGAATACTTTGAGTTTGTTAAAATCTTTCAGAACAGTGCTGGATTGATGTCACAGAGACATTATTAATCAATTAACGTATATTATAGATATCTCACAGCGACGAAACTGTATTTCTTATGGGAAAGTAGGTATAGAAGTCATTTGGGTGTACATAGGACTTATAACCTATCTTATGGTTGGCTTAAGTGATCACTTTACACAATGTAACATTCGCCATTTCCACGTTAATTGATTAATAATGTCTCTGTGACATAAATCCAGCACTGTTCTGAAAGATTTGAACAAACTCAAAATATTCTGAATTGTAAATACTGGTAAAAAAGGAATTTAATAAAAATTGGAAATAATATTTCCTGGCGTATCCTAGTGTATTGCAAGTAATTCGGATGAATTTCATTACACAATAAAGTATATTGCTCTCAAAATTCCGTAAAATCAATTGTAGATTTTCTCATTAGCGACATCTTCGGGGATTTAGGGGAATGTAAATGGCTTTGTACAGGCCGCATGGAAAGGCGGTTACAACTCATATGTGAAAGCTTTCCACGCAATTTGAACATATATACAGCTTCCAAAAAATGAATAAGCATGGTATATTCTATCATGGGTGGAAACGGCGAATGTTACATTGTGTAAAGTGATCACTTAAGCCAACCATAAGATAGGTCATAAGTCCTATGTACACCCAAATGACTTCTATAACTACTTTCCCATAAGAAATACAGTTTCGTCTCTGTGAGATATCTATAATATACGTTAATTGAAATATAAAAATAATATTAAACTGACATGGAGGAAACATCTGTTGTTCATGTATTTCACCCAATTAAATGGTATTTGATTCGTTGTCCCTATCTGACAAGATCTTCCCTAAAGCGGGAGTATCTTAACCTAAAATTTTCTTTGGTTTTCTCGGCAGTTCAGAATCTTCTGGTTCGTGATTTCTTAGGTAGTAAGATTGTCCTTTTACGACTTTACTGACCGATGTTTCGGATCTTATTGCACGGTCCATCATCCGGGCTGACGTCTAGATATGAGTGTCAATGTTGTGGTTAAGTATTAACTTGCAATACCGTGACGAAAGGCCTTTAGGCCGAAAGCTAAGGCTTTCGACACGGTGTCGCAAGCCAATACTTAACCACAACATTGGCACTCATAATAACACATCGGGCCTGATGATGGACCCTGCAATGGCCCTGTCGGCCAGAAAAGTTCCTTACTGTCCCTTGAAATCTTTCCAGTGATGGATCTTCTACAGGATTCTAAATATGCTTCTGTTCATCTCTGCTTTCAATACCCTGCATTAGCTAGATTTAATCACATTCGTAAACGGAGTGTTTATATTGCTACATATCTTCGTGCTTTCATTATTCCATACGACGCGCGACGTCGTGTGAGCTAGCTGATGCGTCAGGAGCCTTGCTAATCTGTTATCTAACCTCACTTGGGAGACGATCACGGCGACCAAGCAGGTTGGTGCCCCGGTATTTAAATTGCATCACGTGTTGTATCGGTTTGTGGTCGATTATAAATTTACACCTTGTTGAAGGTCTTGAGAAAGTTGGTTCCTTAGTTCTGTCCACAGAAATATCGTATTGATTTTTAGATAACTATGATATTCTTCTTTGTATTGGCATATGAGGGATCTTTTTGTCGGAAGTCTGGGATCCTCGGTGAAAGTCCAGAATGTTCTTTCATGGATGGCGGTTCCGATTAGCTCCTCGAGCGTCCGAACAGCGCGTCCATTTTATATCATTTTCCCTCTCTGTCCCATTCTTCCCGTCTTTGGCACAATACTACCTAATTACCTCCAGCTATCGAGAGACGTCTGTAACTTTCCAGGAACATCTGGAATTTACGAGAACTTGCTAGTAAACACTGGAAACGTCTGGATTAGCCATTAGCCATTAGCCAACAGCATTAGCCAATATAAATACGACACACGGGAGAAAAAAGTTGTTTTGTTTTAGGCGCGTGCGTCTGACAGCGATAATAAAAGCGAAGGTAGCCGCGGGTCGCGGGTTGCCAGGACGGCCAGGCGAGCCGTAATCTAACAGCGTAGATTCCGAGAAGTTCTTACGTAGTGAGATAAAACGAAGCGAAATTAATAAGTGCGGAAATTGGATGGAATATTCTAGTGAATAGTAAGTAAAGTGTCAAAGCGAATATAAAGTGTCTATTTGCGAGTGATAAATTTGCGAAATAGTTTTATTTCAGGAATAGCGTTCCATTTAATAATGAGAAGTGACGTTAGTTTACTTAATAAATGGGTAATCAATAAATTCTGTATTAAATCCCAGCGTTTTCATTAATTCATCCTGCAGCCACGACACGACAATATTTTCCACACAAGTCCCTGCACACAAGCGACTGCATTTTCTCCATATTCGGGGCAATTTCATTATTTATTGCTGATTCCAAAAATTACGTTCATACATTAGAGTTGTCACTAGAATGCGACCGCTATAAATTGGCGTGCTAGGGAGGGCGTCCCTGTCGCGTAACAGAAGCTGCCAGGGTGTAAATTTATTACACAATACATAATGTACAGAATGTCCGGTGACCGGTGTCGTAGCCTTTAACGAAATTTGGTCGGGCAGCACTAAAGAAACCAAGCCGTAATGGCGGCCGTTCTATCTGTCAAGCTGTCAGATAGTAATATCGATCCATTTTCGCTTTTTCAGCTTTAATACTTCATTGGCAATTGTTCTTGCACCTCCCGGACTGTTAAGGATGTTTTGGACATAATAATTCAGTGTATATTGATAATCAAGATGTCACAGCTCCCGAGCAAATACAAAATTGTACTGAATGACAGGGCGAAGGGTTACCGCCGGGTGTAGGCGGGGCGGGTTTTAGTTCCAAAGTCGCCGCACACCAAGTTATTGTGGTCAAGCAATAGTATTGCATTGTGTACCTACAGCTAGTCTGGTTTCTATTGGCCATAATCACACTCGGAGCATTCTTCACTACGTTTTTCACAGTTGCTCTCCACTCGAAATCATTCTCGGTCTTGCCTCTGATAGAGTGCCACCACTATAACTTGGCGTGCGAGGGAGGGCGCCCCTGTTGCGAAACAGAAGTTGCCAGGTTGTAAATTTATTACACAATACATAATGTACAGAATGTCCGGTGACCAGTGTCAGAGCCTTCAATATTAATTTGGTCGGGTAACAGCGCGCTCCGCGGCGGCCGCTCTATCTGTCAAACTGTCAGACGGTAATATCGGTCCATTATTTGCTTTTTCAGCTTCGCAAAACTTTAATACTTCATTGGCAATTGTTCTTGCACCACCCCGGACTGTTTTGGACATAATAATTCAGTGTATATTGGTAATCAAGATGTCACAGCTCCCGAGCAAATACAAAATTGTACTGAATGACAGGGCGAGGGGTTACCGCCGGGTGCGGGCGGGGCGGGTTTTAGTTCCAATGTCGCCGCACGCCAAGTTATGTTGGGCAGGCAATAAGCCTACTTCTCAAATGCAAAATGTATTTAAGAACTACATTTGTTATTTGTGAAACCGTGTATTGCATTAAAAATTGTTTCATATTAAAAAAAAAAGTTCAGCAATTTCACGCATCTAACCAAGACTGCTCACATGGGTGGACGTTGTTTTGAAAATCCAATAATCAGTATGATTAATTCACAGCACATAGAGATTAGATATGTCTATATTCGGTATGCAGTAAGCACGTGTTTACATTCAATAAATTGTGTTTTCGTTCGCACAGACTCCAATAGTGTTTGGAATAATAATATTTTTCCTTATATATTATACAAATAAAATTGGTTTATTTATAGTGTTGGCACATTACTCGTGGGAATTTCCTTTTCGGACTAAGTCTAAAATCTTAGTTGTTTTTAAATCAAATTTTTGTTTTCGACCAATTAAAAACCTGTTCGTGGAGATGAGTAAGTGTCCCTGAATTTATTATTACATTATATTTTCCTGGCATTTAATAAAATCTATAAAACTCTTATCAGCGAATTCTGAAAATCGAGACAATGTTTAAATCACTGGTATCGCTCTGGACTCTGTGTGAAAAAGGACAAATTCATAAAATTATTTGTCTTTTGAATTGCGATAGTTAGGTAAAATAATTCGTGAAAAAAATTCTGTCTCTTAACCTTTAACCACCCACGTGTTTTTTTTTATAACGTAAGTACCGACATGCGGTCTCAGAGGCCGCTATGTTTGGTTAGCCTTTATAAAAGTAGATCTAAATAAAGAAATTAAGCATAATTATATAATCATATTTTAATAAGTCTTCTTATTATTATAGGAACACTCTTTGGAACTGAATTTATTATTTTTATTAAACATTAATAGACAGTTAACATTAAAGAAATAATATTTTTGTATGTATGTAGTAGTGATGTAACGAATATTCGCATTCGCATTCGCGAATATTCGCATATTTTTGCGTATTCGCATTCGCAAAGTTCGAGCAAATGTTTTGCGAATATGAACATCAGAAAAAACAGAATATTAGGTTAATAAAAAATCCATTCATTTCTTATTTTTTTATTATTAGAAAAAGTAACTTTACCTCGTAATCACTCTTTACTATCAGTCTTTACTTTACTTTATCATTTGTTATTATTTATTTACCATCTACTTCTACATTAGGTAATAAAGCTTAAGATTCTAGATCACTACTAAATAACAATTAAATTCTCACTACAACTTTGAAAACAAAAAATATATTAATGCAATGTAAACAAACAAAAACAAATTCTTCTTTGTAAGTTTTATGGTCTTTACATAAGGTTTTAATGTTAGGTAATCATATTTTTGAATGAAACTAAAAACAAAAATCAAACAAAAACTATGTTCTTCAATTACAAACTATAAATAATTTGTGTTTTATATGAAAACAAACAAAAACAAAATTATTATTTATGCTTCTATGCTTCGAAAATTCTCGGAACAAGATGCAAACGAAATCGAGCCGCTAAGATATACATAATTGGCGCCAAATTAAAAAAACTCAATATTCGTATTCGAATTCGCATTCGCGAATGCTCAAAAACTGACATTCGTTACATCACTAGTATGTAGGTATGTTCTAAGAACACAGTTACAGGATTTTAAGATATTGTTAAAATATATACTGGTGTATGAAAGGTCTTAAAAAATTTCAAATACTGATTTTCAGGCGTATTATAGTTGTTAAAATAATTCGTAAGAATTTTACATTAAAACCTTAATAATAATTAATAATCTCGCAGGATTATATTTCTTATTTAATTGTGAGTCGAAAATATTTGAACAACCATGACCTAATATAAATAATAATGGAGATATGCGAAATTTAAGTTTGCATTTTTTCCAATATTTCTGACTTATTTTTTGTAAAGCGTTGGACCATCATTAAAGTAACTTATATCGAACATGAAAAATTATTTCCCTTTAATAAAAGTCAAATAAAATAATGAAAACCCCTCCGATTGGAATTTCGGCAGGGTTTTTAACATTTTATTTAACTTGTGTTGAAACAAATTAATTTTTCGTGATCGATTTAAGTTACTGTAATGATGGTTTTGCAAAAAACAAGTCAGAAATATTGAAAAAAATTAAAACTTTGATATTACATAACTCCATAACTATTGACATCAGGTCATGGCTGCTTGATCATTTTCGATTTGTAATTAAGGCAAGAATATAGTCCTGCGAGGTTATTAATGTTTTCCAAATAACCCTGTATAGAGGTATCATTGCCAGCAGCGAAAATCTATGTACAGGTATAACTGGTATTCACGAGAATTGACTACGATTATGGTGTTCTTTAAACTTGCCTCCAAAACAATAAATTAAAATACTTGTTTATACGAAAAGGAGTAAAGGCAATTTTCTAAAATTATTTTGGGTTCTTATATTTATTGGTAGACTATTGAAGTACTAAATGCTTAGGTGTGTGTTAGTTTTGTGGACGCGATTTACTTCAACTAACCTTCTTACATTGGATGTCGATGCCGAGTGAAATGTTAGTTAATATTCCGTTTATACATATGTTCTGAGAACACAATTATTGCATTTTTTTTCCACTGCGATAAGAAACTTCCATACATGTTTCTCATGTAAATTGTTTGTGAAAGTCTTTCTTATGCGATGGCCCAAGGCTTACAATCTGTACGAGCTTAACAGATCACTTCTACACAATGCAACGTTCACCAATTCCACACACTATCAAAATTTTAAAAATTCTATATAAATGTTCAGATGTGAGAATCTTTCGTTTATTTGAAATGGAAATAAAAACAATTGTTTTAAAGTTCTACATTTTTAATTTTTCGAGACGCGTTTTGCCTTATGAGGGCATTATCAATCTAAATATTTTACATTCCATAACTTGTATTTATACGAAAAGTACTGAAAAGAGACGCTATACAGGGTTATTTGGAAAACATTAATAACCTCGCAGGACTATATTCCTGCCTTGATTATGAGTCGAAAATGTACAAGCTATCATGACCTAATATCAATAGTTATGGAGATACGCGACGATAAGAATTAATGAAGGTTTTTTGCATTTCTGCACGATTCTAAGAAACAATTTCTGTTCAAACGCTAATTAAAAGTAAGGTTATCTATATCTATTCAATACTTTTGAAAAAATACACGCTGTTGAACGTACAATGTTTAGATTGATAATGCCTTCAAAAGGCGAAACGCGTCTAAAAAAAAACAAGCGAGCCTTACAGTACCTAGTCGCATATGATGTGTAATATTTGACATATCATAATTAAAAATATCTTATACCCATATATTTATTAATTAGTAAATACAAGTAAAGAAAATATATGTGCATTTATTTATTATTGAATTTCGCCGGACTAGGTAGGTACCATATATCTACATACGCATTTTGTTTAGAAATGTGTTTGGTCAATTATATGTTTTTATTTATTTTCATAGATGGCGGTAATGTGCCGCCATACATATTGTGTGAAAACATTGAATATATATTTAAAAATAATCACATAAATTAAATAAAATTTGAGAAAGTAAATCATTAAGGGTAGTTGTTGATTACGTCAATGTAAAAAAAAGTATTTATTGGATAGTTTCGAAGATATAAACCAAAATATATCAAAGTTACAACATCCACACATCCACACGCTTAACACCAACCTCGCAACATATATACGAAATCAGAAGTATCGGCGGGTAGTGTGCGTCTTCACTTCCTGGACATTGATTTGTTTATAAGTCCCATACAAGTTTCTAACTTTAATGGGACAGAAACAAAAATAAAGATTAACTTAATATTAAAATTGATATTGTGTTACACATATCTACGTAAAATTTATTATAAAAAATATATACAGATCTACGTAAAATTTATTGTAAAAAATATATACAGGGTAATAATAATAATAATAATAATAACCCTGTATAGCATCTCTTTTCAATACTTTTCATATAAATACAAGTTATGGAATGTAAAATATTTAGATTAATAATGCCCTCATAAGGCAAAACGCGTCTTGAAAAATTAAAACATTAATAACCTCACAGGACTATATTCCTGCCTTGATTATGAGTCGAAAATGTTCAAACTATTATGACCTAATATTATCAAATTAAGGAGATATGCGACATCAAAGTTTGCATTTTTTTTTTAATATTCCTGACTTATTTTTTGTAAAACGTTGGACTATCATTACAGTAACTTATATCGAATACGAAAAATTAATTCTCTTTGATACAAATCAAATAAAAAAATTAAAACCTTCGATTTTCAATTGGAAAACATTACAATTGGAATTTTTTCAGGGTTTTCATCATTTTATTTAACTTGTATTGGAACCAATGAATTTTTCGTAATCGATATGAGTTACTGTAATGAAAGTTCAACGTTTTACAAAAAATAAGACAGAAATATTGAAAAAAAATGCAAACTTTGAAGTCGAATATCTCCTTAACTATTGACATTAGATCATAATAGCTTGAGCATTTTCGACTCATAATCAAGGCAGGAATATAGTCCTGCGAGGTTATTAATGTTTTACAAATAACCCTGTATGTTGTATTTAATAAAAAAATTATAACTGTTTTTTTTATCGCCCTCGATTAGAATTTGTCGATTAGAATTACGGATTGCGGCCAATATCACGGCCTGCCTTGCAAACATGCAAAAGTTAGCGATACATTAATGCACATTTGTTATGAATGAGTCAACTTGTTTTTGCGGAATGCTTCAAGTTCGCTGATAAGGCTCTCATGTTTCCACGCCAAGGAACATTGCTCGTAGTATCCTTGGCCTTAAATGCGCGGCGAACAATATCCCAATAATAAATGCAACGCGTACCTGCTTACAGAAACGTAATACGGATCTTTGTTTCGCGGAATATGGTCAAAACATGCCAGTTTCTATTTAGATAGTGAACTGTTTTGAATGCAGACACTGAGGATTACTTATTTAGAATATACTGAATTCAAAATTTAATAAGAAATA
Organism: Agrypnia vestita; assembly: GCA_016648135.1. Classification (NCBI taxonomy): domain Eukaryota; kingdom Metazoa; phylum Arthropoda; class Insecta; order Trichoptera; family Phryganeidae; genus Agrypnia; species Agrypnia vestita. The sequence continues at coordinate 15,528 of JADDOH010023388.1, forward strand.
TAACTCCATCCCTTCCAAAATCATGTTTCCTAATCAATATTAGCTACAGCAAAATTGACTCCTACCAATCAAACCTCAAGGTTAACATGCGCGTTGAAGATGAAGCAGGCGACCAAATCACACTGAATGAAGTCATGAATGTTTCTGAAAAAGAGCAGTGTGTAACGATATTGGCCTATTCAAATAGACATTGCTGAAAAATTATACGAAAATATCTATCTGCTAAAGTTTATAATAAAGAGAAGCTTCACAAACCGTTAAATACTCTATAATTAAATATTTGCCGGATAGGTAGATGCGGACGAGCTTTATTATCTCTGCACGCGGGCGTGTAAAGCAGGCTTTATGTTATTTTGTTTAACGAGATTGTCCAATCACAGACGCGGGCCGTGAGCACCGAATCTAGCCTATCAGGAACGTGGATTCGCGGAACGAATTCGACGAATCAGCGGCTTTCTGAGTTAGACTTTGACTTTTACACGCGAGTTGGAATCAAAGATGGCGCGAGATAGGGACGATTGTTAGGCGTTACAAATTAGAAAGCGGCACTTGAGTTTTCAGCTTGAAGGTCGGCGGAGGCTTTGTCGAGGAGAGTCAGTAAGGAAGATAATTTGGCTGGATCGAGGAAAAAGCCAGAGGTTGATAATAATTCAAAGAGAATTGGAACAGTGAACAGCTAAGCATTTTCAATATTATTTATTTCTATTGCCTTTTTCGTGTATTCAATTTAGAACTTTCTGGATCGTAACAATTATTGATACATGCTGTGGATTGTTTTGTTACGTATTTTGGGCCTAGGGATAATTATTACTATACGCGCTTCGGATTTAATGTACAAGAAATCGTACTGTTGCTACGGTGATAATTCCAGCGGGGAATTATTGCATAACGCTGATGAAATATGTAATTCTGTCGCTGTTCATATGAAAAATCATTTAAATTTGATATTCATATATTACCAAAGATATAAAGGCTTTAAAATAGAATACTTTACTGACGAAGAGTGTTTCGTGTTTGTTTGTGGGTTTTAAAATTCAGTATAATTATGCATATTCAATGTCGCGAGGTTCGGAATGTGCGAGAGGTTCTTCAGGGCGGATGTATTCTTATGCAAAAGAATGCTTTGTTATCTATACTGGCGATTGAATACACGGAATTCTATATGATCTGTATTATTTTGGGGATAATACGGAATTTAATTATGTGTTTTGATATCACGATTGTGGGCGTGATATGGGTTCAAATCGTGCGAGGAATTTCCTACAAACAATATATTTTGAAAATGCATCTGGATTTTATATTTATTTTGTTAAAACATGAATGTGTGGTTTATTTGAACTCGTTACATGTTTGTATTGCGTATCATTGGGCAGTCGTTGAAAGCACGATTTGTTCCTATCGGGTTCTTATAAAGACGTGTATCGAATTGTATATATTCCTTGGTTGCGATGGTTATTCATATGACATTGTTTATTCATTCAAAATTAGATATTTGAAATGTTTCTACCGCCACCTAGCGGGAATCAAGAAAGGGTTTGAGCCTTCGCTAAGGATTGGTCTATAGTAAGCGGCAGTACGTGGCGCGTTTCATTTGAGTGTAATAAGTTTGATTTAAAATTACTTTATGTCTTGATTTACAAAGGAAATTTAAGTTCATTTTTCTTATAAAACCGGCCCATATATGAAATTGTCAAATATATTTTAGAAATATACGTTACTGACACCTGATGGAAGATTTAGGAAACATTTTGAGTCTCCGCTAACGAGAATAGCAATAGGGGGCGCAATATATATATTCTCTTAGTAACGAATAATTAAAATTGGACTTCTTTGGTTTTTATATATTCCTTTGTTTCGCTTCATTGCAACGCTAATTGAAATTGTTTTATCTTCATTAATATATATATTATGTTATATTATACGTTGATACGGCATATTTATAGACGGAGTAAACATAAACATCAGCTTATTTGACTACAGAGAGGAAGAGTTTGTTCACAAAGGGCATTAGATATTATCAATTTCGTATGCGATCCCAAGATGTTAGAAATATTTTAGTTAATATAATTTCTTTGAATATTTGCTGCGGAATAATATTTTATAAGAAGTTCATAACTACTTGTCAACGGACGATCTTATAAACATAGTGTATATTGCACAATATATTGAAATCAAAAATCTACGTATTTCCTAGGTGGCGGAACTCAAACATACCTGTAATTATAATTACCTTTCGATATATTGCTACGCCTTTTAATCGGTTAACCCAGCTTGGGCGAAGTGGGAAGATTAGGTCCCACACGTCAGGGCTAATAACGGGCTTCTTTTGCTTTTATTGTTTTCTGTATTCGTTATTATTTATTAGGTGGAAACGTGAGAAGATGTTTTATTTTATTCATTCAATAAACATAATATCATATTTTTACGAGTCACGATAATTATTTATATGACAAATTGTTTAATTTTATTCATTCAATATAAATAATTTCATATTTTTACGAGTCATCATAGTTATTTACTTATATGACAGATTGTTTTGTTTTATTCATTTAATATAAGTAATATCATATTTTTTACGCGTCACCGTAGTTATTTATCTATATGATTTTATTATTATTAGTGATGCAACGAATACTAATTTCACAATTCGAGTATCAAGCCTACTATTCGGTGAATACGAATGCGAATGTTTCCACCAGGTGGCGGGACTCAAACATACTTGTAATTATAATTACATTTTGATATATTGCTACGCCTTTTAATCGGTTAATGGATAGTACATGTGTAATGTTTACGCCTGCATGTGATATCACTATGCAGCGTAGATGAACTATATTTAAGGGGTTTATGTCCTGCATGTGCTCGGCGTAGAGGGAATAGTCACATTGTTTTATTCATTCAATATTAGATATTTGAAATGTTTCTACAACATTTTCCATTATTGTGGGCAGTTCGCGGTTTGATCAGGGGTAGTTAACCTTCGGTCTTCCGTAACCGTGATAGTTTTTCATATGGCATTGTTTTATTCATTCAATATTAGATATTTGAAATGTTTTCTAGAACATTATTCACTATTGTGGGCAGTTCGCGGTGTGTTCAGGGGTAGTTAACCTTCGGTCTTCCGTGATCACGTTATTTACTAATATGACAGATTGTTTTGTTTTGTTCGTTTAATATAAGTAATATCATATATTTTTATGAGTTGCCGTAATTATTTATCTATATGCTTTTATTATTGAGAGTGATGCAACGAATACTACCTTCATGAATACGAATATCAGGCCTACTATTCGGTGAATGCGAATGCGAATATTTCCACCAAGGTGGGGGGAGAACGCAAGCATACTTGTAATTGTATTGTTTATGTCTGCTTGTGATATCACTATACGGCGTAGATGAACTAGTTTGAAAGGGTTTATGTTCTGTATGTGCTTGGCAGAGGGAATAGTTTTCTTGTTTCTAGGATCTAATACAGTTTTACAGGTGCTGATATTGAAATATATATATATATACAAGGAAAACACTATTTTGGGAATCACTAACTGGATGACAGATATTGCAGCACACATACACACAAGGAGGACGTTATGTTAAATACATGACTGGAAAGTTGTTATTTGAATACACAGGCGCCACTAGAAGATATGGGCAGTTTGCAGAGAACTTCAACTTCTGTCAGTTAAGGACCTTTTACTATTACTATTCTTTCGCCTTTTTGCATAACCGTGGATGAACTAGATTGAAGGTGTTTATGTTCTGTATGTGCTCGGCGTAGAGGGAATAGTTTTCTTGTTTCTAGGATCTAATACAGTTTTACAGGCGCTGATATTAAAATATATATACAAGGGAAATGAAGGGCTACACAGGCGCTGGTAATTGCTCAATTTTGGAGAGTTATATTACTTCGGATCATGATGCCATCTCAGAAGCAGACCAACTACAGAACTAAGATAAGAACCTTTGATATTATTTATTCCTGATGTTTTCTTATGTGTATCAAATGGAATGTTCGTGCTATATAATTTGTCATTGTCTCATGGTCACTATTCATTTCATTACGTGGGTTCAGAGTTCGACGGTAACGGACGCGGAAACAAATTAGTACTGATGTCGGGACGTAACGTCGGGATTATATCTTAATTATCTTTAGGATAGGAGCGAGGTCATCATACGTGCATTCTGCATTTCAAACGTTTTACTAACATATATAAATACATATTATTGCGTTTTACAAATTGAATATGATCGCGGGAAATAGGCATTCCGTCCGGTTATGCAATGTTAACTTCCAACGTAGCATAATGAGATCTTATTACCGGTGCTAGACTCTCGAGGTTAGTCACGTGATTGTTGTATAAATGGAATAGTGAAGGGGATTGAAGAATGAGATACACTCGCGATACAGAAGTTGTATGTAACTGGGATCAAATGACGGGGTGCGTGTTCTCGGTCCAGGGGATGAACAGGACTGCGGAGACACTCTGGGTGGGTCTAAGTAGAATTGCGCAAAGCCTCCACACAGTTAAAATGTGTTCAGTCAAGCAAAGGTGAAGCATTTCGAATCGGACCAGAGCGTCGTGCCTCAAACACAGCCGGAGGGAAGAAGCCCCTACGTTCTTTCACTCCCTTGGCCCGACGAGCTCGAATTCCGGATATGAATGTTCATGAATGTCAGCTAAAAGACTCAGGTAGCCGTACCTCAATCGAAACCTTCGTTCGGGACCTCATCAACGTACGAGACAGGGCGTTCCTCATGGACGAGCAACTATGAGAAGCAAATGAAGGGGATTGAAGAAAGAGATACACTCGCGATACAGATAGTTGTATGTAACTGGGATCAAATGACGGGGTGCGTGTTCTTGAGCCGGGGGATGAACGGGACTGCGGGGACACTCTGGGTGGGTCTAAGTAGAATTGCGCAAAGCCTCCACACAGTTAAAATGTGTTCAGTCAAGCAAAGGTGAAGCATTTCGAATCGGACCAGAGCGTCGTGCCTCAAACACAGCCGGAGGGAAGAAGCCCCTACGTTCTTTCACTCCCCTTGGCTCGACGAGCTCGGGCTCTGGTTATGAATGTATGTGAATGTAATAACTCCGTACTCAAGGACGAGATAGGACGTTCCTCATGAACGAGAAAATATAAGATGCAGGTAGCAGTTCGACAGTCAATACTTATGCTCGGGGCCGCTTTAATGAACGAGATCTGTTAGCAGTTTAACAATCAATTTTTATGATCGGGACCGCATTCAGGCGCGCGATGGCATTACTAACACCATCATTCTCATCAGTCACCACCTTTTCTAACTTGCTGTATACAGAGACCTTCGGGGTTCTCTCTTCCCGGCCAGCGAGAAACATATCAGGAACTACACAATCAACTGTAATAATCATGCTGTTTTACCATCATTTATTATCTCTAGTCAATAAGACTACACCGTGGGATCAATCACATCAACTATATTTGGCGATGCTAACATGGCTCTGACTGACGCGCTCAAGGGAGAGTCTTTTCCAGTCACCCAGTTAGTTCATTCAGCCCTTTAATCGGCAGGAAACATCATAATAATCCGGCTCATGTAGCCGCAACGTGGGATCCTCATCATAATACACCAGTCAATTTGACTGCCCCGCGGGATAATATACAAACCTTAATATCATACGCGGGATTTCTTCCTGATATGTTTGTCGCCGGGAAGCGAGGACTTCGGGGGATTCCAGCAGGAGCAATAGAGTCTCGGCTTGATCTTGGTCTGCAGCTTAGTGTGGGAGGTTATGTCTAAACAGGAGTTAACCACCGGATGCGGCGATGCTCTGAGGCCGCATCCCCCTCCCCCCTACAGGGGGGGGGGGGGCATCTAAAATCCACGTTTGAACAGAAGTGGTTAGACACTTCTTAAATTTTCACTTACAAATCTGTATCTTCCATTCCCTTAGAATCTCGGGCTGCGATAATGTCAGACAAAGCTTGCCCTGAGCCTCTGTTGCGCCTAGTTGTTGTGAATATATATATTTTTGTCTTCCCCTACTATGTACTATGAACAGATTGAGCAGATTGGACAACGTGAGACGCGCTATCGGTAGGTTTCTTACTTGTGTTTTGAATATAACGTATGCTATTATATCTTGTAAATCTGTCATAAATGGGTGCCGCATGTGGTTGTGCTGACACTGTTCTAAGCTGTTATTATGAGATGTTAATAATCAATGCGGGCGGAATCTTTAGCGTATGCCGTTAACTTGGCAACGATTGTATTGTTTTATATTACAGTATTTTAACCCCGATGGTATTATAGTCATGGCGGTTCAATGTAAGGGAGTTTTGCTACTAGCGTTTATTCCTAGGCTACGCCGCATATAATTGGCTTTTAGGCCGACTCCGGACGTGGACGATATCGGATATCTCTCATATAGGCGAAACTGTAGAATTCTAGAGCGGTTTCTAGAAGGACGAGTACGGATTAGTTACGTGCGTTTGTTATTTCCATAGTTAGGTAAGAATTTCGATCGATATTAGTCTCGTCGCGTTACTAAGAATACAATCTCACCACATATCAAAAGAATTTTGGATAGCTACGGACACAACGGAGGGGGAATTTTCCTAACCACTAGATAGATCACGACTGGCCAATTTTGAAAATATAAATTCTTAACAAAAAAAATAATAATATTAGCTTTCTTGTAAATATACTTCCGAAGTTCTAAGTTCGACTTAAGTTTTATCTAGTAGCTTAAAGCATAAAGTGTGTGCTTAAAAGTCACAAAAGATGTAATAAAGCTCGATGCGGTAGCTTAAAGTCTCAAGCTTTGGGCTTTTCGTAAAACTTATATTATTAAACTTTATAGTTAGGTATTTAGCTTAGGTGTACGGGTGGATACGTTACAGTACCTACATATGTTTGCGTAAATGTACTTATAGCGCGCGTTCTTGAGGATATATTTTTGACATCTGTATGTCGTATGTCTACTGTTCTTCCGTAAAATAAAGTCTTTATTCAAGCTACAGCATAACTTTTTATTATTATGTATTCGTAAAAATATGACTGTGGTTTTAGATAGAGCAAAAAAGTCAAAAAATTTAATGTTTGACACATAGAACGAATGTGCAATGACAGTTGGAATGGCCAGCATCAAAATGTATGTAGCGAGATTCACAGATTACTTTAAAATACATATATTGGTAAATTATTAAACGTGTATAAATATTGAATACATTATTTTTATAAGTGACCTGAATAATAAATAATGTTTATAATATTTGTACACATTAAATATTATCTACATGTATTTTGAAACAATCTGTACATCTCTCTACTTACTTTATACGATTTCCCCATTTTATTATTGTTTCTCGAAAATGGCAGGGAGCGGATTAGTTAACCTTAGAAGGCTTTTGTTATTTTTATACGTTGTGGCTCTTTATTAGTCGATTCAACTAACAGATAATTCGTATATCGCACATGGCGGCACTTACCAGCGTGACGCAACCGCCC
>JADDOH010023389.1:0-48964 GCA_016648135.1 Agrypnia vestita
AATATATTGACTATATATATTATATTGAGTATATATATATATATTGAACAACGTTCCCTCTAATTTTTCTATTGTGTGTGCGGATCTTCGACGCATCTGTGCAGTGGCGGTGCGATAAATTTTCACCCCCCCCCCCATAGGGTATTTATTAATTACTGTGATTTTATATAATTTCCCTGCTTTGTCCGGTAAGAAGAAAGCGGAGGAAAGTTGCCTGGCAAGCCCGTATTACAAGCCTCAATATGATATTCCAAATAAATACATATTTTTTAGTTTAAAAAATGTTACTTACTTACTAGAAAAACTTCGCATTTCTATTGTACCTACTTTTCATATTTGCTTCGGTACATATATGATGCATTTGACACGATCATATGTCTTCGAATAAACAAATATTTCACCAATTGTTACTTTTTGTAAATGCATTGAAGATGGCATTTCTCTTTCGACGATTTCAGAGAGCCATTCCAGTTTAAATTTATCGCAGGATTTCTTCTTAACGGTCGCCACATCCACTCCTTTTCGACATTTTAAGGGGATGAATTTTATTATTATTATTTATTAATTATTTATTATTAAATTTATTATTATTAAATTTATTAATTAATAGGTAAAATTGTATTATTCGACTCATTTCTCCGAAAGCGTGCGAAAGAATTGTGCATGTATTGTTTCATGCATTCAAGCAAAACTAAAATCTGGCAAAGGAAACTTTATTTTATAATATTGACTGTGCGGAGTGTAAAACATGTGTGTGGAGACATTTTGCTAGGTGAACGCGCGCACACGCGCACACCTTACAGGGAACGTTGATATTGAATATCAATATATCGATATTTTTCAAACAATATCGATATATTGATATTTTTTACCCATCCCTAGTTTAGTTTCAAGCTATGTATTCACTATGGAACAAATTGCCCCTCAACATCACGCGTGGCATAGAGTCTACGTGACGTTGCAACGTCGCGCACTGTTCCGCGACGTCGCGCACAACATAGCGGAGCATTTCTACGTGTCGCGGCAACGTTGCTACGTTACCCTACTCGCACGGTACCCGAGCGAGCTTACGGCGACATCATGCTTTGCGTCAGTACCACGTGGTAAGTGAGTGAAAAATAAAATGATGTGAGGGCCAACAGCGTTCCTTAATATTGTCTTGCTTGGCTATGGAAGGCCCGATTATTTGTAATAATTGTCAAAAACAGTTGTTGTTATTCGAGAGAAATTGGCAAAAGATCCGTCAGACATTCGAAGATCGCATAGAATATCCATCCTTCTTTCTCTTTGCAGTAAATAATTTCACACCCACCACCTTTTTCTCCTCTTACGTTTCGATAACTCGTTAAAATAAATAGATACGCAGCTGTCATCATAACCTCATCGGGCGACATTTCCGCGACAAGTGATATGTGAATCCCGGTGTGTACACGTCAAATGACCGCGTCATTGTCCCCGAAACATGAGCGTAGATGTTGATGCGACATGCCGCTCGGAATGTTTCGCGATTTGTCCCCTAGTGAATACATGGCTTCAGTTTGTTTCCGGCCGTTCCGGCGTCATGGCGCGAGTGCTGGGTGCGACACCGCAACAGATGACAGCTGACAGATGTGACACGCGAACACAATTGAATGCCGTCTGCCATTTTGAATAAAATATTTGACATATTATGCAATGTCATGCAAAAACCGTAGTTGAAAAAGCTGATCCTTCTAAAGTATAATTTTATAACGTGTATATGAATATATACATATAATATATTTATATAAAATCTTTAACGCATGCAATATCATATAAAACATTGCTTAAGCAGGAAATAAAAATAAACGCACAAAAGAGCTTTAAAAAATAGTATCCTATAACCGTATAAAAATATGCTTTTCAAACATGCGAATAGTACACTAGCGAAGGGAAAAACTACATTTCAAAATGAAGACTACAACACACACACGTTCACCAGTTTGAAGACTACAAAGTACACTACAATTGTAAAAAATACTTGAAGTGAAGTAATTGTAGTACTACGAAATGAAGTGAAGTAATGAAGTAATTGTAGTATTAATGAAGTGAAGTAATGTAATGAAGTAATTGTAGTATTAATGAAGTGAAGTAACGAAATGAAGTAATTGTAGTATTAATGAAGTAAAGTAATGTAATGAAGTAATTGTAGTATTAATGAAGTAATTGTAGTATTAATGAAGTGTGTAATGAAATGAAGTAATGTAGTTAGTGAGTTAATATTTTTTTCCCAAATAAAAATTTGGCGAGCTAAAAAAAAAAAAATGTCAACGAGAAAAATATTTAAGATAAATTGACGATATTTTCTCCACAGTAACATTTGGCGACCTAACAAAAAAAGAAAAGGTCGCTAGCCAGATTTCTTCATTTGATTCCAAAAAATTTTCAAACCATGGGGGGGGGGTTGTTACAGTTTCCAGAGATTTCTTCTTCGTTTAGCTACATCAACTTCCCAAAAATTTCTTCATGGGTCCACAAAATTTTTCAAACCATTGGGGGGGGGGAGTTGTTACAGTTTCCAGAGATTTCTTCGTTTAACTACATCAACTTCCCAAAAATTTCACGTAAAAAATGCACTATTTAAAGTATGTTTCTAATACTTTCGATGACTTTGAAGTGTATGTACTTTGTAGTGTTCGCTTTGAAATGAAGTGTACTATTTGAAGTTTATACTTTCAATACCTTTGGTGTTTGTAGTGTGCACTACACTTCAAAACGTGCGAAGTGTACACTTCAATGTAGTGTAGTACTACATCGTAGTAGTGAGTACAGAGCGGACCCATCACTAGTATGTAAACACTCGCGCTGACCGTGCTCCTGCTGTTACCACTGCCTTCCGCTCCCTTCGCTGGAGGGTTTTTGTACGAAAGTCAAAAGAACCGGCAGATTAAGTTTTGATAGTACTTTTATCGATTGTCAATATGCAGATGGATTGAAGCAGCGAATTAATAACGAAGTTTTTAGAACTTTATGCGACTGAGAGAGTTACATATATGGAATTCAAGAGACAAACATCATTAATTGAAGTGCATATTGCCTGGAAGAGAACATGTTTAAACATGGATAAAATTGAATTGATATTATCCACCATCTCACAACTCATACAGTTACATTAACTCAGGAGACAGAGCGCTGAAGCTGCCTTATTCTGCGTCCTCCATTGTCCAAAGTGAAACGCGAAGTATAAAGCGGCAATGTAGCCTTCATATCGTGGTCCAAGAATAGGTTGTAAATTATTTTCTGGTATGGGTCAACTTCCCGACAGCCTATTGCTTGACAGCCGTTTGCCTGAGAATCAACTGCTCTCCAGCCCAACTTCCCGACAGCCTATTGCTTGACAGCCGTTTGCCTGAGAATCAACTGCTCTCCAGCCCAACTTCCCGACAGCCTATTGCTTGACAGCCGTTTGCCTGAGAATCAACTGCTCTCCAGCCCAACTTCCCGACAGCCTATTGCTTGACAGCCGTTTGCCTGAGAATCAACTGCTCTCCAGCCCTACTTCCCGACAAAAAATTATTTCATCATGTTATTCGAACTGTTGGTTTCATGTTTTCCATTAAACATGAAATTTTGTTGTGAAATAAACATGAAACACGGTTGACGTTTTCCATTAAACAGTTTTAAATTAAATATAATTAATAAATAATAAATATATAAATATAATTCTAGTACTTATTTTCATATACCTATATTTTTTTAAATAAAAATAAGCGAGATAATAAAATCAAATATTTGCCGGTGATATTTCATTATTTAATTGCATGAAGATAGGAATATGTAACAATGAAGACATTTTTGATAGAATTGTCAACTGAAAGGTGCACAAGTACCCAGCTGAAGAATGTAGGTTTCTGTTTACATGCTCATTGAAGTTTTTACATATATGCATATTAAACATAATAATTTCTGTGAAAATTGGTGAAAGCAGAGTTAATTTATTATCTATGTCGGCTATATATTGTGTATCTATTTTATTTTGCATATGTCATTTTTTTTTCTTATCTGTACAAGAATTTTTATAGATTTGAAATTGTCTAGGCCTGTCTCACTAAACTTATTTTTGTCTCACTACATTAATTTGTATTGTGGAAGAAAAGCGATGATTGACTTATCTCGTTAGAATATTAAACATATTTATTTATTTAATTAATATTCTTCAGGTTCTTCTAACTCTGGCAGCATCTCTGGCATAAGTATCGGCCTTGTTAGAGGATACTCATCATCAGCCATTCCTTCAATTCAAGGGAATGCACCAGAACTGCTTCCAAATAGGGAGACTGTTTCATGGATGGGTAAAATAATATTATATTATCAATAGGTACATAGTATAATAGTACATAAAATAAATACGGGAAGCGTCTGTCCATCTGTATGACCGCGCTAATCTCGAGAACCACTGAATGGATTTGTATGCAATTTTTACTATTATATTCCACATTTCTTCAGAAATCTTTCTGTGTATTAAAAATCTTTTATGGATAACTTACACCTAAAATAATTGTTGTTAACTTTCCAGAAATTCAAGTCAGTGTTAATCCTTATCAAATTAAACATCGTATTTCACCTTAAGTATTTACCGCAGATTAAATTTGTCCTTTACCTCAAATCATTAAATAAAATATCTTATAAGATATGACGAGTTTGAAAAAAAATAAGACGTGGGTATAGTTTAATATGTGTAAGCAGGGGACATCGGCGGGTATGTAGGATAATGTCTATCAAATATTATTATTTTCTTTTCTCAATTAATTTATTGTAGTGTATCACTGTAAAAACAAAACTTTACCGGGCGAAGCCGGACTGGGTCGCTAGTTCTTCATAAACTCAACTTGATTTTTATTATTAAAAGCATGTATAATATCGTATAAGAGTTATCTCAATATATTCATGTTTTCTTTAATAGATTTTTCAATTCGTGATATATTTTGATGCTATTTAAATTATCCTCATTTAATTTACTTTGAGATTTGTTTTTCAAACTTACATATCTCTGTATTTTCGTAAAAGTACGCCTCTATAGACATATTTTATTTCCATTCGTTCTGTAAAATGCCGTTAATAATATTTTCCCAGAAAATAAGGAATGGTAATTTACAGTGAACATATTATTTTATAAAGCATGATGAGATTTTCTCTCATTTCAAAGATTGGCACGCATCAGTTACGTCATTACACTTTGCGTTTAAAATAATATAGTAGGCATAGCTTGCTCCGCGTTCAACTCTGCGATTTTAAGGGCGTATCTTTGAGGCAATCTTATTGATGTACATGGGTTTATTTTATCTACAAATATTTAATAAAACATAAAACATTACATATAAATTGTTTTGATATCGTAAAACATTATTTCTGTTGAGATTTATTTATAATTTATATTTGTTAAGCAACTTTCCAACGATCGTCTTTAATTTATCATCAAACATAATAATTTCGTTATTCGTCCATCTGTGTGTCCATCTGTATCTGTCTCCGTAACTTCATGGAACGTCCGTAATTTTGTTCGAATTCATGGCTAAAAAAACCCAAATTAAACGGCCGGAGATGGGTCTCGAGCCCCAGGGCAGCAAACCCAAAGGCGGGAATAATAGCAGTGTTGCTATCGCTGAGTCTGCATTACCCGTCATTCATATACAGTACATTCATGTTCCGTCCAGTCACCAGGACTTAGAATTGTACCATTAATTGCCGGCAGAGGCCATATAAAAAATGTTAAAATATTTTGTTAAAGTCGTTATTACTATTTCATAGGTGTCATTTCAAAATAAGTAAATAATTATTCTTTAGAAAATGGCATATAAAAATGCTTTCATTTTTGATGGGTTACAGCTGGTTTATTAGAAACGCATTGTTGGCAGAAAAATCCTTATAATAATTATTTCGTTGTATGTAATTTCCTGTAACGTCCGTAACTTATTTTATATTTTTTTCTTTTTTCTACTTCTTTTTTTATAAATAAATTATTACAATATATTCTTAAGGAACCGACAAGTAAAATTACCGTTATTTTTGAAGGGTTACAACTAGTGATTACATATGTTTGCATTACATTTCTAAGAATTACTGGTTGTAATTCACTTAAATGAAATCAATTGTGATGGAATATTTTTATTCTATTTTTAACCTTAAGTCTTCACATGAAGGAAATAATAGCTCAATTTTCCAGTTAGACGCTACGTATAAGTCACTGGGAAAGCCGTCAGCGTGTTGTTAGACCAATCATTCAATGATTTGAATACATTATTATTATATCATACGAGCTTAGCTTCCACTAATGAATTTCAATTATAATTATTAGAGTAGGTAAATATATATAACATTATAAAAAGTAGTAATTACATTGACTTAACATTTTAATACAATGTTAAATATATAAAAAATGATTTTTATTAAAATAAATGAAATTTTAACGAATGAAGGGAGTTATGTATCCAATATTTCTACTAGGGCATGAAAAGAAGGAACATTTCTTCTAATATTCTAATTAGTAACTATAATAAGTACTTTAATTTTTACTTGTAAATAATAGAAAAAAATGAGGAGCCTTATAGCATTCGCATATGATGTGTAATATTTGACATCTCACAATAATTAAAAGTATCAATTGAGCAACGACAGAAATTAACCTCAAAATTGAAAAAAAGCTAAATATGGAATTATTTATTCGAATAATTGCAATTTTTGATGTTTTTGATTAACATCTTTCCTCTTGCTTTCCTGTAATTTGTGGCAGTGATTTTGTGAAAATGGATGGAAGGAAATAGAACGCCAAGGGAGCGCGCGCAATTTTATTCGACCAATGAGCGCGTGCGACGGAAAAATTATCGTTTATATTTTTAAAACAATTATGTGAGAATTACGACGTTTAAACGATATATATTTTTAATTGAATTTTTAACTGAAAGGTTGATATGTTAGTTTTCATGACAAAGAATTCTTTTCCTTTCGAGAAAAATTGAACGGCGCGTATCAAATCAAAAACCTTCTTTCACCAAAAAAATATCACATTTGGACATTGAATCATAAATGTCAGTTTTATAAACATGTTGCGCATTGTTGATATTCAATATGTAATATCTCGAGATGTATTTGACTTAAAAAAAAACTGTTCCACAAAAATTAAGTTGGATATATCTTTTAACGATTTTGTCAAAAACAATAATGGCCGTAATGCATTTTAATCGTAAACAAAACCATTTAAAAACATCTATTGGCGAAAAATGTTGATTTAAATCCGCTGTGAAAAAAGTGATTAAAATATTTTGCAATTTGAAGGCGATATGCATGTCAAGGTATTTACCCAGATTCGTATTAAATGTGTACAACTGTGGGTGTTTTCTCATGTTTTTCACATCAAAAAAAAGTTTTATAGATAATTATGAAATTTCTGCGTGCATATTTTTATTTTTAATCAATTTTTCTTTTTCTTCGTAAGGTTTTATGCACGTTATGTGAAATAATGCATCTAATGCAAACAGTTTTCGGTTTTTCCAATTGTTGTTGGAATTCAAAAAGTGATGGTGATACACTCATGCATAGAATTTATGTAATTATTATTTATTTTTATTTATTATCTTCGACGTAATGAAAGCACTTGTGATCCGATTTAAATTTGGAAAAATATCACAGATTGCTCTTTTCGTCTACTATAGAATACATACCACATACACGAGAATGGTAAATTGCGCTTTGGCCGAGCAGCGGGCGCTTCGACCGCGCAGTGGGCGCTTCGACTACGAAGCGGGCCCTTCGACCGCGCAGCGGTCGCCGTCCGTCTGTGCTACCTATTCCGGCATTAACTCAAACGTGTAGCGCAACACAAGTATCCCCGGAAAGGGGAGCTCGGCGCGCAGCGTCTACCGGCAACCGCTGTCCGTTTTTTAAACCAAGTTTCGAGGTTATTCGAGCGTTCGTCATCCAATTTCAATTTCGAAAAATACCATAGATAGCTCACTTCATCTATATTAAAATAAATGCCATACACACGGGCATGAAATAAATCTAAATGGATGACATTTGGACGATTAGATCACTCTGGATGAGTAATACAGTTTAATGGTTGCAATTTCAGAAAAGTTGAAAGGTTTAGATACCTCGGCAATATTCTAACGAAAATCGTTGACCCAAGTTAAGTGCAGAATTGAAGCAGCAATGACTGCGTTCAGTAAAATAAAATTCCTCTTCTGCAATGAAAATATCAATTTAAAACTAAGGCAATGAATGTTAAAATGCTATGTAGGGTCGATCTTGCTGTATGGATGTGAGACATGGACTTTGAAAGTAAATATCATGAACAGGTTAGAGGCTTTTGAAATGTGGTTTCCTCAAAGTCCCATGGACCGACATGATTACCAATACAGAAATTCTCAGGCAGGCTAGAGCAGAACTGCTCTCATTAGCAAAAGTCAGAAAAAAATAATATTTATCTGGGTCACATACTGCGAGGGGAGATATATCACTTGCTACGACTAATATTAAAAGATAAGATAGAGAGTCGCCGAGGGGCCGGTAGGAGACATATGTTTTAGCTGCGAAACAAACGAGAGTTTAAGAAGCGTGGAGGATAGAGAGACCTTCACTGGAGTGATCGCCAACGTCTGAAGGACATAATAGGGCGTACAAAGAACCCGTGAATTCTAACGAAATTACGGACGTTACATGAAGTTACGGACAAACAGGCAGATAGATTGACGGGCGAAAAGACGGACAGACAACGAAATTATTATGTTTGATATATTTTGAAAGAAATCGAAATTAAAGGTAGATTTCGTAATATTATCTCGATCTCAATCGTAATCGATCTCAATTATAGTAATAATAATAATATATTAATTATAATATTAATTTTATTTACATATTCTTATATGATCACACTACATTTATTAGTTATTTGTATTAACTTAAAATAAAAAATAAATAGCATGTCCCCAAACAGCAATTGTATGCTGGTATAAAATGCTATCTATTATGCTCTTGCCCAGTCATTTTTGAACTATGCGATTCCAAGTTGGGGAGGTACTTACAAAACCACATTAAAACCAGCTATAACGGCACAAAAAACCTTGCTCCGAGTCATTAATAAGAAACCATTCACATACCAATCAGACAGACTATTCAGAGAATTTAATGTACTGGACGTTAGACAGCTGTTCGTTAAGTCTACCCTCATCTTCTACATTAAAAACACAAACCACCTAACAGCAACCAGTAACTCGCATTCACATAATACTAGACAAGCATTACGAAACCTTGACGAAATACCAAAAACTAAGACAACACATGGACAGAAAAATTACTCATACATAGGGCCTAAAATATTTAACATATTTAAAACAGCTTCCCGGAAATCAGAATATACTCAATTAATAAAATAAAAGCTTTAGCAAACAACTGGCTTACCTCCAAAGGTAGAACAGCAACTGAAAATTACTTACTGTAATTGCGTAATAATGTCTTTAAATAAAAATATATACCTATATAAATTAATTAATTAATTAAGGAAAATAAAAAAATAATCTTAAACAAAACTTTAACCCTTTTTACATTAAACAATTATTCTACACATATTTACACTTGGACTTATGACTAACTCAACTTTCACTAACATTCCACTTGATACTCTATAGATACATAATAACTACCTTATGAAAATAAATACTACTGACGAACTCGAAAAAAAATTATAATTGTGTGCTATAACGCTACTCTGGGACAGGCCTAGCCTAGTAGAGTGGCATAATCCACAAATTAAACAAAACAAAAAAATGTGTAAATTATCTTATGTTTTATCTTATGTTCTATTGTTAAATTAGTATTAAGTATCTTATTTGTAAACAAGGATTTTTAAATAAATAAATAAAATAAAAATAAAAAATAAAAGGACAGGAAAAAAGTAAATTACTATCATATTATTCAGATTTTAATGTATCTTAATATTCTGCCACATATCGAAGTATCATATTTCGATGCTTTTTCCACAATACATGTTTATGAAAAAGTCATGCTTCAATGTTCTCACTGCGCGTGCCTGCTAATTAGTATTGTGTTGAAAAATATAAAACCTCAACTCATTTTTCTTTTCGATTGAGTATGAAATAAATTGATGTTTTCTCACTCTATGTCTGTATTAATCACGAATCGTAATATATTGTCGTTACAAAAACATACATTTGTTATATTGATTTGGATTCAGGTGCAATTCCGCCAGTTGGCGCTTTTACGGGCAGCTTGGTATCCGGACCGTTAATGCAGATATTGGGTAGAAGAAGAACGATCCTGATTGCATCACCACTTTGGGCTTCAGCTTGGATGTTGCTGGCCACGGCGCAGAAGTATTATGTAGTTCTGACGGGGCGCTTCTGCACCGGATTCTGCGTCGGCCTTGTGCTGCCCGCGACTCAAGTCTACGTAAGTGAGGATAATGTTGACTAGTGATGGTATTTTAACCGGTGACACACTGACTGTTTTTTGAGATTTTTTCATTTTTCATTGCATTGCCGATGGATCGGCGTTTATTGGACAAAAGAATTCGTCTAAAAAATTGGATGAAAGAATGAATCGGCGTTTAACGGACAAATTTAATTTCTTAAAACATAAATGCATACATTATACACATAAATATAAGATAATATGTAGCAGATTACAGACTGATGGTGTTGATAATTGGCAATTGATTTTTTAAAATTCGATAGGCAACCACCGCGGCATTGGTACTAAACATTAATTATATCTCATTATAATTATCGATACAATCAGATATAATTCTCATATAACTATAAGAAACACGTGTTACCTGTTAAAATGAAGATTTAACCATCACTTATTTAGACAATCAATTAATTAATAAGAAAATTAAATGAAACTAGTAATATTGAAATATATTTCGATATTTTCAAGTGAAAAATCGTTATAATTTTAATAATTTGAATATTTGTCCTATAAGATTTGTAGTTAGTCATTTTAATCAAATCTGTAATGCGACTTATTTGTATAATCACTTGGTTTTTGCCGCCTTTATTATGTTATAATGTTAACGAAACTGGTTTATTTTATATATAAACAAATGTATCACTTTATATAATTTAATGTAAAATTATTCATATATGTCTGTAATATATAAATCGTAGACGATGAAATATTGTTTTTCTTACAAATATATATATTTTTGTAATTATTTTTTTGCGACTTTATAAAGTCTGTATAATTTTAACAAAAATTACCGATTTCATTGAGATTTTTACACCAGATATTTTATTTAACCATACTCGTACTGCAATATATAATATACCAATTTGGCACATACAAAGTAAAATAAAATAATAAAATCAATAAATTTAGGATAAAATCCATAAATACTTAACGTAATTAATTATACACGAAAATATTCAGCAATACAGTTGTAATGATAATAAAAAGAACATTAAAGTCCCATTTTCAAAACACTATGTTAAGCTTAATTTAAAAATAGTAATGATATTAATTATGCGACATGTTTTTCGTGTATGCATCTCAATATTCCCGATCCATTTAAAATGTAATTAAAATATTGTACGAATTTAGTGCTAACATTAATTTCTTTTTTCTACTGAAACGCATAGGTTTTTTCTCTTCTTTTTAAAACTGACTGTCAACACTTCAGAGTGACATTAGAGTACAAATTAAAAGTATTTTATGAACATTTTGAAAATGATATAATTAGACACCTACTACACTTTTTATGGTAAAATAATTTTTAAATAATATTCAGAACAAAATAGAGAATGTCGCAAATCTATATATAATCAAGGAATGAGTTCTGGATTTACAAGTTTTTACAAAATACACTTTTAATGATAAATTAATAATAAATAATGTGATATGCAACATATGACATACAACGCGAGAATAAATTCACAAAATAATGAAAACGATCCAAGGTCTCAGTAATCAAATTCTGATGTGTTTATTTTATCAACAACCATACAAATATTTATTGTGTAATTTCTGTGCTTGTATATAGAGAGTACAATGACATTTTAATGCACGATGCGAAGCATATTAGATCTGCATTTTTTCACATATATATCAATGTACACAGATACTTTACGAAAAACAAATGTTTGAATGTGTTTTTGGAAACACTATATTATTTAAATTACGACTATATCTAACAAGTAACTACTTTTATGAAATATATTCACGGCTGGAATTTCGGTCTTACAAACCGTTACACATAAATTTTGAAAACCACATCATAGACAGTATTCAATAAACTTTTGTACGAAGTGCATCGTGGATCCTTCTAAATCTGTATCCCCGCTTAAATATGCCAGCCCAAACTTTCTTTCTCAGCCAGGTTTTTCTGTCCTTACATTCTTTAACCACGTCAGCTAAAATATAATATTAAACCTATATTTTAACTGAAAATAATAGGCCTATATTATTCTGGCAGGCATAAAATATTTCATTTATTGTTTACAACTACTTGAACAGTGGCAAAATGACTTTGAGGTAACGTTATTTGTATTAATAAAAAAAAAATGGTTTAAAACCTCTGTTTATTGAAATATCAACATGTTTCAGAATGAATTTTAATTTTTAGTATACGTTCAATCCCTATGAAGGACCAAGGGTCCAAAAACATGTTGATAATTCAATAAATAGTGGCCGACACACAATATTTTCTTCTAAAAACAATTTAATTTAAACACCACGTTTTAATCCACTGTTCAAGTAATAATATTTAAGCCTAAGCGCTTTCAATAGAGACACCTATCATCCTCAGAGACAAAATTAGAACTGACAATAAAAACAAAAACAATATTATTACACACAACAGTAATTATTTTAGTAATGGAGACTACCCAGAAAAGTGAATATTTGTAAGGTTATTTCCATTCTTAATACCCACATTAATTTCAAGTTTTAGTTTATTTATTGTTTTCTTTTTATTAATACAGTTATTTTTAGGTTAGCGAGTGCTGCGCGCCAGGCGTTCGGGGAAGGCTCGGGTCGATCCCATCCCTGACTATGTCATTCGGAATACTCCTGTCGTACATACTCGGCTACTGGGTGGAGTGGCAGACATTAGCGTGGATCTCGGCGGCTGCAGCATGTGCGTATCCTCATATGTATTAAATATTTTAAAAATATATAATACGTATTCGATTTCGAGTCTTTAGGCAAATTCAATAAATCCAATAATATACTTCATCAAAAATTGCATAATGAATTTTCGGTAACATCTGTAACAAATGGTAACAAATGTGGAGACCTGTAATTGGCCATCTATATTGTATCAATGTTTTCTATGCTTTTTTTTTGTGCTGTTGGTCTTCCATAAACATTAAATAAATAAATAAATCTGTACCTATAAAACTCAATGTCTGTCTGTCTGTTCTCTATACAAATCCGTACCGTCTGTCCGATTCGATTTAAATTTTACATACTTATGCTTTAGGACCCGGTTGGTAACATAGGCAACATTTCTTCCCCTATTCTTATACCCCTTCCCTTCCCCCTGACATTTTTTCGATGCAAATCTGTACCTTTTGACCGATCGGACTCAAAATTTGGAAACTTTTTCTTTAGAACTCGGCGGGTAACATGGCAACATTTCTCTCCTATTTTCTTACCTCTTCCCCTTCCCTTGACATATTTTCAATGCAAATCTGTACCGTTTGACCGATCGGACTCAAAATTTGGAAACTTATTCTTTAGAACTCGGCGGGTAATACATACGACATTTTCTTCTTATTCTTTTAACCCTTCCCCTCCCATGACATATTTTCGATGTAAATCTGTACCGTTTGTACCGATCGGACTCAAAATTTGGAAACTTATTCTTTAGAACTCGGCGGGTAATACATACGACATTTTCTTCTTATTCTTTTAACCCTTCCCCTCGCATGACATATTTTCGATGTAAATCTGTACTTTTCGACCGATCGGATTCAAAATTTGGAACTTATTCTTTAGGATCCGGCGGGTAACATATTCGACATTTCCCCCCTATTCTTTCAACCCTTCCTCTTCGCTGATATATTTTCGATGCAAATCTGTACCATTTGACCGATCGGACTCAAAATTTGGAAATTTATTCTTAAGGACTCGGCGGGTAACATGTGCGACATTTCTTCCCTATTATTTTACCCCTTCCCTTCCTCCTAATATATTTTCAACGCAAATCTGTACCATTCGACCGATCGGATTAAAAATTTGGCAACTTATTCGTTAGGACCCGGCGGTTAACAAAAGTGACATTTCCTCCCTCCCCTTTTACCTTTTACCCTCCCCCTGGTATATTTTTCATGAAATGTACCGTTCAACCCATCGGACTCAAAATTTGCAAAATTATTCTTTAGGACTCGGCGGCTAACATTGGTGACATTTCCCTCCTATTCTTTTACCCTTTCTCCTCCATTTGATATATTTTCGATGCAAATCTATACCTTTCGAATAGAACCTTTGTTTACCCTCACAAATTTATTTTAAACTTAGTCCTTAACCCGTGCAACGCCGGCCAATTGTCCATTCATCAGGATATAACGTAAACTTAAAATTTAAAATCGTTGTTTAGACTGTATCAAAAAAAAAAAAATATATATATATATATATTTGTATATATATGGGGGACGAAGAACTAATTAAAAATTAATGTGAAAACAAATTTATTATTCGCAAAAGGACCTGGTTATTTACAATATTGAATATTATATTAACACTTTTTCTAATTTCTGGTTTACCTTTGATGGATAAACAACTGCATACCTTTGTTATTTTATGTAAAATTGCAAATCCTCGTTAATATAAAAAAAAAATGTTTTTCCAAAAGATAATTAATAAATTCAGAAGACTTATTGCAATTTTAATTAAAATATCTAAAAGTTTTACCTATGTAAAAATGATTTACAAACATTCGATTTTTTTTAATACCATCCATTAACGTACAACGTATCATATCATTGACACCATCCATGTCCTTGTTATTTTTTTTATTGGTGTTAAAAGCTGGTTGTGTAGAGTTTGGGATATTTCAACAATTGATTTTGAAATTTGATTATTTAGAAAAACAATTTTTCTTCAATGCTTTTCAATATCAACTGTTGGCGGGCAAATAAAATATTTGAAAAACTTATACTTTTCATTTGATGCTTTAATAATCACCTATTACTTTAGCGTCATAATCGTCATTGATTAAAGGCAATTTGTTTGATAATATGATAGAAGTTATTTACAGGTAAGGGAACATTAATTAAGAATTTAATTTTTAATTTTATACGTTGTATCCTGATGAAGGGACCATTGGCCCTTAGGCATGTTAATAATTCGTATAATGTTTATAGAAAGTGGTTTCTTGTTGATTTTACCAAAAATATACATTTAACGAAATCAATTTTTTTTTTACAGGTCTCATTTTTATATTCGTGCTCCCACTGCCAGAGTCCCCGATATGGTACAATATGAAAAGAAGGTTTACAGAGACGGAAAAATCTCTCAAGTGGTTGAAATTACCGCATACCCACGAATCCATTCAACTCGGCGTCAGAAATGATGACAGCAAAAAAAAAAGGTAAATTACATTAAGATAATAAGTAGCTTTAATTGGTGGCACATTTTTAATAATTGGCTAAATATTTTTTTGCTTGGAGCTCATATTTAATAATGAAACAAAAATGATTGTTTTTAAACGACTTCTGGCTTCTATACCGTACTATACCTTCGTTAGGACGGATGCACAATAACTTTAATGAATTAAATTTGTAAGAGACGAGAGTAAGTTAGGTGGGAGTATCGCCTCATTTGTGGTAGGGGAGATGGGTATAGTTTGAGGCTGATAAAAAAATGGGGAATGTATTTATTAATGGATTATTCGTTTAATTGGTTGTTAATTATATAAAATTTGGTGATGAGGGACTTTTTGATTTCTAACATTTCAATATATATTATAGATGTCTCATAGAGAAGTAATTACATTTTTTTAAAGGAAAGTAGGTATGGAAGTCTTTTTTGGGTGTTCATAGAGTTAACGACCTATATATCGTACGGTTGACTTATGGGATCACTTTACCCAATGTACTATTTCACTATTTACACCCATGATAGAATACCACACCTATCGAAGCGTATACATATAGTATATTTAAGCGCCACCTGCGTCCAAAGCTTTTTCATTCATCTCATCAATACAGATGTCACTAATAAGGTATTTATATTTTTGTTGATTGGAATTGATAAAGCTTCTTTCTTCTTCTTTCTCAGCCTTCTTCCCTTCACTGTTGGATGTAGGCCTCTTCCATTTTCCTCCATTCATCTCTGTTTCTCCCCTTCGCATCCAGGTTCTTCCTGCTTGCAGGACTATGTCATCAGACCACCTTTTGGGAGGTCTTGCGACGCTTCTACTTTTCGTCCAGGGCCTCCACTGTAGAATTCCCATGTAATATCCTCCCGTCGAACCATATATCTTGTCCAGCCCAATACGGTCCACAATATCGGCAACTTTTGTTCGGCGTCTTATTTCTTCATTTCCGATTTTATCTCAAAGGCTCACGCCGAGCACCTGCCTTTCCATGGCCTGCTGTGTACACTTAAATTTGTGTTTGCTTTATATCTTTTAAGCAATATCCTTTATATGTGTATATGAGATTACACCGTATCATTAACATTACACTAGAATACGTTAATTATAGTCTAATATTATCGTGCATGCATAAGAATCATGCATACTGCCAGTGATGACGTATGGATTGGAGACTATGGCCCTTACAAAAAAAAAGTGTAGAAAAGCTCAAATGCACGCAACGATCCATGGAGAGATCCATGCTTGGAATAAGCCTAAGAGATAGAATTAGAAACGATGAAATTAGGTGCAGAACTAGAGTAGTGGATATCATGGATCGTGTAACGAAGCTAAAATGGCAATGGGCAGGACACGTTGCAAGACATGATACTACAAGATGGCCTCCCAGAGTTCTGAAATGGAGACATTGGGAAAATAAAAGAGGCATCGGAAGACCTCAAAAGAGATGGGCCGATGATATTGTCTCTGTGGCGGGAAAGAAATGGCTACAATTAGCCAACAACAGGGAAGAATGGAAAAATAAGGAAGAGGCCTATATCCAGTAGTGGAAAGACGAAGGCTGATGAAGAAGAAGAAGTCTAATATTTCTATTTAATTATCTAACCTAAGGCCTTTATTATTCGTATGTGTAATTTCTATGCGGTTTCTTTTTTTTAAATGTGGCCTGTCTCAAATAGAAAATTCGTGAATTCTGAAAAATTGTTTTAATTTTGACATCTGTGGTCTTCTTTTATTCTAATACTAAGAGACATACTGTTTTACTTATATAAAAGGCTGAACAGTCATTACGATAAATTTTTCACTTTAGTTAAAGCTGTTGACTTATTTGCACATTTAAAATGGCCTGCAAACATGACGAATGAACTACTTATATGTTACATACGTTCGCAACTCATGTTTAATTTACGACTTCTAATAATAGAGACTATGCTATCTATCTATCTGTACTTACAAAATTATAATTATTTATAAAATTCAATGGAAAACTAATATTCAAATATGTGAATAAATTTTCTAAAATAAACCAAAAATAATGTTGTATTTTTAATACAGGTATCTGGTAAATTTTACATTTTGATTGTGATAAAATGTAGATGTATATAGATGTGCACCTGAAAATGTTACACTTTCATGTCTCGCTATTCGAATTTCAGTTGCGAGGAGAGCAAGGAAGAAGACAAAAGCCTGTTTAGCCGAGAAGTGTTCTTCAGCGCGGGAGTGCTGAAGCCTTTGGGGGTTGGCCTGACTCTGCTGGCTTTTCAGCAAATCAGCGGAATAGATGCTGTCATATTTTTCACGGTGGAAATTTTCAAAAGTTCCGGTATTTTTTATTTGATAACTAATTTAATCGTTATATTATATATATATATATATATATATGTTTTGCTTGAGGTTTCCGCGCCTTATTGGTGGGAGACTTTCATGTCACCCGCGAACAAGTACGGCTAGTCCGTAACTTTTGAGGCCTTTTTAGCCTTGACAATGGCACGTGATACCGTGTCGAAACGTCGGCCTTGGTCTTCTCACGGAGACCATTTACAGAAAACGCAAGGGAGTCCAGAAGTTCCTTTTGTTACATATATATATATATATATAAAATTTACGTTTACAATTTTTTTTATAAATAGGTACTCATGTTGCTAGGAAGATAATTTGTAGGTTAATACAATTATTATTTTTTAATTTATGTGCATGTTTTGAGCTTTTTATGTTACTTTTTATTGATCATTACTGTCTCTTACTTAGTTTACATTGTAATATTTTTATTTTCTAAAATATCAATATTTTTAACCAATTAGTTATATATTACATACTTACTGGATTTTGGATGGATGTTCTAAAAATATTCATAGCTTTGTCTCTGTGAGACTTCTATATTTTATTTGAATTAGTTGTATGGTATTTTAAACAGCTATGTTTTGCGATTTCCTTTATTTCGTTTATCATATTGTTAAAGGTACGTGGGACAATGAATTTAAAGCGTGTTTACCAAAATATTGGGCACGTCAAAACGTTTGCGAACGTCAAATGTCAAATGTTCCAAAAAAATCATCTCGTGGAACCATCGCTTAGACATTGAGAGCATTGGATTCTAATTGCTCTCAATGTCTAAGTGATGGTTGTTGACCAAATCATATATTTTTAGGAAGTACTCTTAACGATCATGTGGCAACGATAGTAGTAGGCCTAGTTCAATTGCTGTCGAATGGTGCATCACTCCTGGTGGTGGACAGAGCCGGCCGAAAGCCTCTCCTCATCACCTCAGGAATAATAACTTGCATTGCAATGGCAGCCATGGGAATATCCTTTTCCGTTGATCTCAAGCAGCATCCTATCCTAGGGTAAGAATGTAAATTCGTTGCTGCTTAAATTAATTTGATTTTAAATTGATTAGAAATTCTATAATCGTTAAATTAATTATAAAACCATTTATGGAAATAAAACGCTTGTTTATGATTTTAATCGTTATCAATATCCCCTCACAGGGCGAAACACTTCTGATAAAGGTTGTTTTTTTAGTGGTATAGAACTTTAAAATTAAAAAAAACTAATGAAAGTCATGGTATTGGCCGTGGCATTTAATGGAGCGTTAATTAAATGCCGTTAGTGATTTTTTGGAGATTTATTTTTGGAATAACTAACACTTTTTTTAACGATAGCCAATTTTACATATAATAGCTGATTTGGTTTGCCACCTTACTATAAATATACTAACGCCAGAACAACGATTGCAAATCACAATCATATTTAAATAATTAATGGCATAAAATTATCTTTCCAGTTAAGCCAATACCGTGGAAATTACCACGATTTATCTATTTTATTTCATTTTAATGTTCTATATCTCTAAAAAAATACCCTTTAGAGTGAAAGAAAAAGGTTTGTTCCATATACGTGATTGTGGATTATTGGACTAAGGGCGAGATTGCAAACATACATCGGATATAGTAAATATTTTAATAAAATAAAATTACTTACTACAGTTGCAGTTGGAGCCTTCGTAGCTCAGTGGGTAGGTTACACTGGCGTCTCGTACCGAGGGTTCCGAGTTCGGTTTCCGGCGAGGTCACAATAAATCTATGTGATGCTTGGGTGTTTTGTGATGTAAAGATTAAGTGATTGGGCCTCTTGGCCTGTCAAAGCGTTTAAAAATTAGTAAATAAATATATCATTTATTATGTATAAGTAGTTGACTAGTTACTAACAATATGATTTCTATTTCCTCCAAATATTTATCGAAATTTGGCAAAGCTGTATATAATTGAAATGTCTTAAAAATTGAAATTGTTTCATATAATTTTTTTTTGTTTACTGTTTTAATAAAAATGGTGTGTTTTATTTATTTTTTATGCGAGTAAGAACTCAAATATTTATAATTTTGAATAAATTTTGAAATGAATGAAAAAATTTTGAATAAAAATATATTTGGAAGGTAAATGTTATATTGTAATTTTATATTTTTTTTGGCAAAATAATTCTCGGAGAGTATAAAAGGGAAAGTTCTTAGAAAAATGGGGGCATTTTTTCGTAATATTTTCAAAGCAGGATACGTAGCTAATTTTACATTTTTATTCCTCTTTTTGATCGCTATTTTTTCGAAGAAGGTTCGAAACACGAAATGAATTATAGATGCATTTCGTGTTTTGATTCCTTGTTTCGTACGAAAAAAGAATTGGTGGATTCCAGCTGGAATCCGGAAAGAAATTTGAAAGTCGTGGACATTGATCAGTTTTCTTTTCTCGGGGCTGGGAAGAATAATTTCCATGAAATTATATTTTAATAAGAAATTAAAATTAAAAAAAATCATTTGTTACCCTTTCTCATTCTAGGTATTTGCCTCTGACAAGTCTGATAGTTTTCATGGTAGGATTTTCATTAGGATTTGGTTGCATCCCTTTCCTGCTCCTCGGAGAATTATTTGCTACGAGACAGCGCGGAGCTCTCAGCGCCATTGCGGGCTCCTTCAATCTCCTGGTCATGTTTGCTGTTATCAAAACCTACCACGTCTTTAATGTGAGTTATATATGTTTTCGTATAATAAAATATGTTATAGATTCCTATAATTTAATAGTGTAATTTTTTTTTGAAGCATACACAGTGGGTACAAAATAATATACATTTATATTTTCTTTTTGAAATATTTATGTTATTTACATATTTGGGTTTAGTGTAAGAATATAAATGACATTCACTGTTTCCTATACTCTCACTAAACCGAGGTATGTTCTAAATGAGACATTCACATCCTTGCATGTACATAATAATGTAATTATTTTTTTATATATTTTTTAATTACAATGAGATATTTGAATTAAATGAACATATCACCAATTGTTGTAATAAGGATTTTACGTAGGTACTCTAAAAAAACTAAACGATCGTGTTTAGAGAGGGATAGATACAAAGTACAATACAAGGTAATGTAATATTATCTTAAATGAGTTGATATCACAATAATATTTTGATTTAATGGCACATACTAACATATGCATTTATTTATTCACTGGCAATTTCAAATATTTTATTAATTTATTATTACTTTATTAAGAATAAGTCAGCATCATAATAATGTTGGTGATTTTTCTCCCATTGTAAGAATGTATCAAACATACATAGAATGTATTATGCTGACCATAACATTAATGCTGATATTCTTGCAGATATCCTATCATAATTGGAGGCATAAAATCAATTCCTTATTTTTATATTCGTAAATGATCACACTACATTGACACACTAAATGTATAAATTCTAGCATACATTTATACTGTCACGTATCGTGGCTGCGGCAGAAATTAGTGAAAACGCTGGAATTTAATAACGGATTTATTATTTACTGATTACTTATTAATCAAACGTACTAAGTCACTTTACTCTATTTGACTTAACGCTATTAAATAAATTAAACTGTTCCGTAATTTATCACTCGTAAATAGACACATTATAATCGCTTTAACACTTTATTCACTATTCACTAGAACATTCCATCAAATTTCCGCACGTTTCGTTGCGAATCATGCTATAAACAACAACAATGTTACTTCCGCGCGCGGTTCTAGTGTTAAGAAGAACTTTCTCGTAGCTTTCAGGCTTTTATAGATGTTTTTCGATGCTTCTCGAAAGTCGTATATCACGCTAGGCCGTTCTGGAACCTTCGATAGTGTTGTTGTGACATGTGACAGAAGTGCGCAATTCTTTTTAGCCTCGTTACAATACATTAACATTTATAATGCAGCAGGCCGAAGACACTTGTAATTTAGATAGTGGGCTAAGTTTTAAAACAAACTAACCCACAAAAACTAAGTTTTTATTTTACTCCCTTTCTTTGTAAATTATGTTCACCATCATGTAATTAAATAATTGATTGACTGAAAACGAAACATGTCCAGACAAATATCCATGTCAAAAATCTCTATAAATTTCTCTTTATTATTTGATTTCTTCCCAAAAAACCGAAGTGTGCTGTCATTTGTGAACCAATTGTCATAAATTTTCAAAATTCGTAGTAAAGTACCTATTATACCTACCGACGAAGTAATTCAAATTTTAAATATTCCATGACGTTATCGGGCCGCTGGTGCCGTTGATATTAATCAAACTTTTGTAATGATTCCAATTTGAAAAAAACCATTAAAATTTCTAAACATCCAAAATTATACCATAATTATTATTATTTTTTAACGAAAATTTGATAGATCTTTTTGATCGTCGTCACGAGTCTGCTTGCAAAGTTTTAGCTCGATTGGATCACGGGAAAAGGGTTAAAAATCAATCCAAAGTTTTTCAGTCAAGAAAACAAGCAAGCAGACGCCACGAGTTAAAAGAAAGGAAGTAAAAAGAAATATATTGTTTTTTCTTATATTTTGTACCCAATTTACCGTTAGTACAATATATCGTTAAAAATAAAATATATGAAAATAAATACAATTTATTGACTCTTAAAAGATAAAACTATTATCAAATCAGGTTGAGAGAGTTACGTTTAACAGTATAAGAAAAAAATATATAAGAAATAAAAAATTCCACGATCAACGGTATATGGAACACGGGTTTGGATTGGATCGCTTTCATGGATGGTTTCCCTGAGGAAACCAATGTTTCGGCATGGTAACGAGGTGAGACTCAGCCTTGACAATAATACGTGTTTCTATTGGTGTTGGTTTTCAGCATTTTATTATTATTATATTTGTCTCATTTGGAACCACCACTACTCTCCGTGCACGTGATAAAGCAATAAGCAATGATAAAAGCAATCACAGGATCCTAGATTATAATAATCGAACTGTGTTTTATTATTTATTTATTAAATCCCAAAAGAAAATATACAAGATATAATATATATTACATAAGTATATTAAATCCTATAAAGGTATATACATATACCTGTACATAGGTTCGGGAAATGAAAAGTTAGACATGTGTAATAATGAAACACACAACTAAAACTCAAAAAAAACAATATAAATTAGTAATTAGTGACTAATATTAATACCCAGCTAGCAAAATAGTGACTCTAATGATAGTTGTATGATGATATTTTTCGAAAATAAGCTGTCACTGTGAGTAAAATCCGAAAAATGTACGGAATCTTTGCTCCAGCAATAGTTCCATTTAATTTCCATTTGAGCCTCGGTATATTTTTGAAAAAAAAAATTGCATTTTGCAGCCAAACATTGAGCGAATTTACTGACTTTTTTCTTAAATGCATTTTAATGCGTTTTTGAAAAAGTCGATGTCAATTAATATTTCCACCCATCCATGAGGATACAATTTAAAGTTCATCGTTTTCATTCATTCAAAACACTTTTGGGTTGTAAATTCATTACCTCTTTGATTTTTTAGTTTAAAATGCATAGTTTGTGTTTATTTTTTATAACAAATGATAACATGTATTAAGGTTGCATACTGCTAATACAAGCATATCTGTCACGTTTCATTGAGGCATCTGAATAAAATTAGTAGTCAAATTAAAGTTTTCGGGTTTCTGTATTTCTGTATTTCTGTTTCTGTATTTCTGTATTTCTGTATAATAAAACAAAGAAAACTTCTCGTCATGGTTTCTTATATTTTTATGTATACAGTTGAAATATTTCCACGAATGGAACAATATCCCCACCCGTCAATTGATTCCTTTGCATATTTTATTATATCCAACAGAAAGTTTGATATGATAAAATATGCAAAGCAAATTCGATAAAATAAAGTATGCGCGTTCATCTTCACGAAGATACGGTAGTATCGAAACCGATTGATGTTAAAATTAATCAATGTGTTTTACATAAAGCAGATTATTTTTTGCGATTTATGTGATGTGTGAAATTAATATTTTTTCATTTTGTGTTACAGACAATATTCACGATCGCTGGAACTTTCTTCATATATTCTGCGTTCTGTGGGGCCAGTGTGATGTTTGTGATATTCTTCGTTCCGGAGACAAAAGGGAAAACGCTGGAAGAAATTGAAAAACTCTTCAAAAGTGCTTCACCCGTAACTAGTGAGAGGAAAGAAGGGGCAGATAATTTAGCCTTTCAATGATGTGATATTATACTAAAGAAGAAAAGTATTATTAAGAATTTTTGTTTTTGTCTGTAAATAAACAAACTTTAAATATAAATTTATGATGCTCATCACCGTCGTAAAACATGATTTTATTAGTGTAGCGTGTTATGTATAGAAATATATATTTTAATGAGCTAGTCATACATTGTGCGAAATATATTTTTACTGTTTACTGTTAGATTTTATAAAACGTTGAAATTACACAAAAAAACTATTATAATAAATTATTTTTCTTGTTCCTCGTACCAAAAATAATTTGCAATACTTATATTTACATAAACGCACGAACAAAGGTAAAAAAAATTAAATTTACCTTTAATTATATCTTTTTGCAACAAATTTTTTCTGCCTTCCTCTTTTCTATTGTTGCTTTGTATGTCGTCGTCTTAAGTTTTATTAAAAAACATATATCAATTTTGAATTAATTTCTCCACGGTGTGTAAAGCTGGCGCATGCAGTCAGTACATCAATCATGAATTGTATATTTTTTATTTTTGATAAAGATATATTAAATATTAATCTGACAAATTACTGGTTAAAATCTGAATTGTTTGGTAATAGTTGTGAGAAATATAATGATATTTTAATTTGATTTATATTGTTAAAATAACAGTTAAGTATAAGCTTATTTCAAAGTACCGACTACACGTCGCTGGTGTATAGTACGAATATGTATCCATATCAAACATGCTTTGAAGTATACTTTACTTTTGCGAGAGAACATTACTTCCTAATTGTATTTAGCTCACAAGCTCATTTTCGTGATTCAAAGAAAATCCGAAGAAAGCGATGCCAAATGTCGAAATTAAATAAAAAAGCATGTAAACAATTTTCTTGAAGATATGCCTGTTTTTTGCTTCATACTTTCTCGTAGTGTATCAGCTAAAAGCTTTCTCCAAATTAAATATTCCACCAAACTCGGCATTAGCTCGCTCGTATGTACTGAATTATGTCGTCGAAACAGTAATATACGCGAAAAGAAAAACCGTCTCGCATACAGGCGCACAATTACCTCCCATAGAGCTGACAAAGAAAATTGACAAAGAGCGGTAAGTAGCTGAGAATGGCCCGGGACTTGTAGCGAGATACGCCGGAGTAAGTATGACGCACCTTCTATAACTCATTTACAGACCTAAAAGAAACGTATGACTCTAGACAACACATTTCTTGTTTTCTCCGCTTAATTGCAAAGTCTCCAATGACATTTTTAGCAACTAACCCTCGCATATATTATAATAAGACAACGTAAATATCAATAACATAGTTTACTGAATAACAGACACTACAACTACAATTGTGTTGCGAAATATCAAACAACAACAATAAAATAAAGATTCAGCCTAGTCCGGGTTTGATCTTGAAGACTTTTTGCCTACTAATAGTTTTTTAGCAGATTAGAACGCAAACAAAAATATAATATTCTCCTAGATACACAATACTATAAAATGAATGAAATATTCCTGCTTAGTGCTTCTAAGTGATTTTTATTTTGTTTTGGTGTAGGTATTTTTCTTTTGAATTTAGCTATAAATTTAGTTTTTTTTGACTGATCTTTTTCTACTGATCTTTTTCGATTTTATCTTTAGTTTCAAATATTGTTTTCTTGTTTTTTTCGAATGATCGCTGTCAATATTTACGTTATTTTTCTGTTGAATTTAGCTTGATATATTGATTTTTTGTTTCCAATTGATAACTGTTGATTTTTAAGTAATTTTTCTGTTAAGCTTGATTTGATTTTTTGTCTCCGTTGTTGATTTCCGTCCGAGAGTTGATTTTTTGTTTCCGACTGATCTCTGTCGTTTTTTTTCTCGTTTTGCCTTCTGTTATTATTAATAAAGAAATTACCTTTCTTCACTCCAAAAATAATATGTTCAACAATTTCATCTTAGAACATTTCATTTCATCGTTTACTTTGAACATATTACGATGAAATATTTGTACAAAGAAAAAAGTATCAAATGTCAGTTAAATAATGTAAATGATGTTTGATGAGGGTAAATATGACAGGGATACATTCTATTTTTTTCAATAATAAAAAAATAGTTGTCTGTTGTATCGATGTCTACCTCCCTGCAGGTAAAAAACTATGTTGACACTTTACGCTCCCAGAAAAAAGTTTTATTATAATTTTTGAAAATTATTAAAAATTTATGTATGTAAAGCAGAATGTTTGTTTGTCTGTACTCTATACAATACAATACACACACCTTTAAAATGATCTAAACTAATTTGTTTATAGTTATTCTTTAGAACCCTGCGCAAAAGAAAATATCCCTCACCTCCTGCTCATTCCACCCATGAAATAAATGTTTATTACGCCGTTCGTTACAAATTTTGTATAGTTCCTTTTTAGGAAATGCATAAAATACAAGCATCCCACTCTCCCCTTTCAATACAAATGTGTATTATATTAAACGCCATCCAAATTTTTTTCAATCGCACTTATGTATCCTGAGGAGAACATACATACAATCAATATAATTATAGATGTCTCACAGAGACGAAATTATGTTTTTATGTGAAAGTACGCATAGAAGTCTTTGGGTGTTCATAGGGCTTACGACCTATCGTAGAGCTTGACCAACGTAAATTGGTGTGCGGCGACTTTGGAACTAAACCCGCCCCACCCGCACCCGGCGGTAACCCCTCGCCTTGTCATTCAGTTCAACCTCGTATTTGCGCGTGAGCTGTGACATCTTGATTTCCATTATACACTGAATTATTATGTCCAAAACATCCAAAACAGTCCGGAGTGGTGCAAGAACAATTGTTCATGAAGTATTAAAGTTTTGCGAAGCTGAAAAAGCAAATAAAGAACCAATATTAACGTTCGACACGACTCTAGACAGAGCGGCCGCCATTACTGGTTTGTTTCTTTAATGTTGCCCGACCCAAATTAATTAATGGCTCCGACACCGGTCACCGGATACTCTGTATATAATGTATCGTGCAATAAATTTATACGCTGGAAACTTTTGTTTCGCGACAGGGACGCCCTCCCTCGCACGCCAATAATTTTATACTGGTGGCACTCTACACAAAGACTTCCATACCTACTTTCCCATAAAAATATAATTTCGTCTCTTTAAGACATCTGTAATTTATTGATGATAGCAATGAAATGTATATTAGAAAAGCAATGAAATAAATAATAAAATAATAATTGATTGATTAGTGATGTCCCTGTGACAAAAGTCCAGCACTGTTCTGAAAAATTTGGACAAACTCAAAATATTCTGAACATACATAGTTGCCGCTTCATTTCACTCCTGATATCTAGCTTTCTTTCCGCATATACCAAATTATGTATACATAGTCAGAGTGTAACTAATTTAGGCCATAATACTTGACAGATAGTTAAATTATGAGTCAAAAACATTCAAGCAACAATGTTATTATATCACAGTTTTTATATCATAATTATTGATAGATATCAGGACATTGTTCTTTGAACATTTTCGACTCGACTGAGGTAGGAATCTAAATGCAAAGTATTGTGGACTAGCTCTTTTACACTTTGTATAGCTGGTAATAACTACCCGCGCAAACAATGACACCTCGCTTCGTTCACCTCATATACTCCTATTTTTAATTTTAACTAAAAATCCCAGGCAAACCGAAAGAGGCCGCTAATATTTAAAAAAACAAATTATATTTAATAATGTATGACAGAGAAAATTTTTCCTCTTGGTTTTGAACAGGAGGGTACAATTTTCTAGATTACCTAAGAAAAAAATCAAGTAAAAAACAAAAATTCAATGCAGATTTTATTAAAATGAATTACTACAATACATCTTTATTTAAAATTAAAAATATAGTATTATATAGATTATCTTAAATATAATAAAATTAAAATATGTAAATATACCATTATGTAAACAGTTTTGTATTTTTAAAGTCAATATTGGCGGAAAAACATTTAGATATGTAGATCTAAAAAACTTAAATAAAACACATAATATTTTCAAATTAATAATTCATTTTATTTAAAATTATAAATAGTCAAGATGATTAAATGTAAAAATGAATTTCAAATCCTTTAATTGCTTGACATATTTTTAAAAGTAAATCATCTTTAGTCTTAAATGTCTTAAAAAGGGGACACGAAAAATAAAAAATCTTACAAAAAATTGATGACGTATGGATATTCTTACGGTGGAATTAAAAGAAATTACCAGCTGCGAAATCTATGTACGCTATGAATGGAATTTATCTAATTAATATTTTTTGCGAAATATGTATTAACCATACTATAATGTTATAGCGATGATTTTGACAAAAATTTTATCTGTCCAACGCGTCTTCCTTTTTTGGTTTTTCACAGCTCCAAGTATCTTGCGCTTTACTTTCAATTATGCCTGACAACTTGCCTGTTACGTTTGCATATTGTCTGAGCATATATTCATCATAAATTTACATATCGCTCATTATAAAACAATACCTCATGGACCAATCATGTACAAATCTTTTTTTTTTGTGTATTTGTCTTTGAAATGTGTGGATAGTAATGTGGCAAAAGATTGTATCACAAAAACAGTAATTTGTGACTCTTATTCCATTGAAGTAATTCCCCATATTTTATTTATTTTAAAGAATTATATTCAGGTGTTTGCCTTCTCTGTAAAATCTGTATTAAGTACATTATTTAAAGTAGTTATTTAATTTATTGCAGATACATCAATATATGTACTCGTTATTTCATTTTATGAATATCCCAAAGCTGAAGTTTAAACACATTCAATAGAATATACATGGCTTACACAATTCAAACAATATATTATTTATCAGATACGATTAAAACATGAATGGTGACATAAAATACGAAATATTGAAGGAATCATGTTAAGGCTTTGGACGTATATAAAACGGGTGTTGCAAGCGTCTATTTTCTTAAATATACGTTCTCTTTGTCATTATACGTTTGACCCAAATGCACAAAGCCTGTGGAGGACGCAACTGCCGTACTCTGTTTTAATCCAGTTGTTGTTGAGAATAAAATAAGAACATCTTCATAAAAAATATGCATAGCATAAAATCAACGCCAATCTTTACTTCGTGTGGGACAGCACGATCAATGGTGGGATAACTGGGTCAAAATCAAAGTATTTAATTTTCAATGCAGATAACGAAAACGATTATTTTGGATTGCTGGGAATACATCGACCGTACGCAATTTGCATACATTATGCAAAGGTTTGTGTATCATTGAACGCAAAATAGTTAGAAATGCGGAATACGTTAAGTGGGTATGTATTTTATCCTTTGAACTTACTGGTGCACGTTTGTTCTTGACAGAAAAGAAGATCACATGTGGGACATAAAAGCAAAGATAGCAATATCTAAAAAAATAATAACGTTTTGCATGCAGTCAAGATAGACAATGTAATCTCTGGAATCCCTATTTAAAGGAAGTTGCTTGAAATATTAAAAAATATTCACATCAACCTATGAAATAAAATATTTTCAGGTTTTCATGACCGTTCAGAATCTTCTGGTTTAATTTTAGATACTGGAATGTTCTATCGTGTTTCTATGACCTTTCTAGCCAACGTTTCGGTTCCCATTGCAGGGTCCACCACCAGCCCATATCAGCCCTGATGTTGGACTCTGCAATAGGATCTAAGGAGTTGAGAAAAAGGTCGTAGAACACGACAGAATATCGCAGAAAATTAAAAAAAAGAAAAACTATGAATACTTGATAATTTAAATATATAAATATTGTTATTCACTTTGTATGTGTAAAATTTTCGTATTTTTTTAATGTATTGTGTCTATCTCGTTATTATATTCAATGTTCCAATTTCTAGTAAAACTGGCAATTATTGTGACCATACATTGGTTTTCGAGTTGTTTCTTATCCTTCATTTAATCTAGCTAAATATACTCTGCTAAATAATATTTCCCAAGTTGTTAACTACATGGGAAAGGGTCATTACTGAAGTGAATATTAATTATTTGTCCATTTGTGCAAATTTTTAATTATTTCCTATATCTCTAAAACTACATAGGTAGGTACATACAAGGAAGATTTTTTTTTTTTAAATATTAACTAATATTTTACAATTTTTGGTCTTAATTTTTTACTATATAGTCTATATTTAATTATCAATACAACCATTATGAGAAATTATGCATCCTTATTGGATTTCACGTTAAAAATATTAGCTATCAGTTCATCTTCCACTTCTACTGAAGCGTTTTGATTTCAGAATAGATTAACAATGGTTTGTTTGAGTATGCCTTTAGTATGCAAACCATTGTTTTCTAGAATTTCCGTAGAACTGGATAAGCTAAGTTTTTATGATATAATGTACTAAAAAATATATTTTAGTCTTAACGTACACACTGATGTCGCGGGGTTTTTCTATCAACGTTTATAGTACATTAAAAATGTTATTTTACGATAATAATATGGCCTATACAGCTGTACGGCCTGGCTGTCTATATTTTGTGTATTAGGTAAAATATGAAGAGGGAAGATAATACGTTAACATGAGAATAATACACTTAGTAAGACAGTTGAATAGGACAACAAATAAAAGACAAAGCTCTAGACAGCTTACGAATATTAAAAATATCTTATAAGTAAAACTGGAAATATGTACGTGATTTTTTTTAAATAAAAAAAAAATTTTTCTTATATAGAGCGGCGATACTTCAGAAATCTTACCAAATTTTTAGAACATGTTCGGGTCTATTCGCATTGGTTTTTGAATATCAAATATAACATTATTGACTTTTGACAGATGTCCTGGCATTTCCCATAGAAACTTTACAAGTAGATACCTACAAAAATAATTTATATATTATATAACATACGTCCATTTATTTTGTTAAGGGATATTAAACCAATGTTGTTAACCTGAAATTATGGGGATTGGAAAATACAAACGTTTTTCAGATAGATCGTATAGATCGCAGAAGTTATTCAGAAAGCAAAATTTTAGGCATTTATCTTCTTTTACATGTTTTTATTTTTTTATTTTTTGTTCGAGATGTTACCGATATTCTACAGGTGTTCCACGGGAATATACGTTTTTATAATTACTACTCGAGAGTACTTGGCGTCTGGAAGGAGAGGAAAAGCTGTGATGGTGTTTGTTCGTCTCCTCACTCCGTGCCACTCAGTCGTCATGCCGCTGTGGACTCGAGAGCATGAGAGCGTGTTAGATAAAACGTAAAAGATGGAAAAGAAATAACTGTTAATAATGTTCAATACGTAAATGTGGTAAGTATTCCAGAACTTAGAAGATGAGAAATCAATGGGGGAAATGTATGGTTCCAGCA
This sequence comes from Agrypnia vestita, assembly GCA_016648135.1. NCBI lineage: Eukaryota > Metazoa > Arthropoda > Insecta > Trichoptera > Phryganeidae > Agrypnia > Agrypnia vestita. The sequence continues at coordinate 31,421 of JADDOH010023389.1, forward strand.
AGATGGTGCTACCGCCCACACACCCAGAACTTCTCTTGCTGCAGATCAAGCGTTGTTCCGCGATCGGCAAATTTCACGCTTTGGTGATATTCCTGGCCTTTCCACGTGCGATTTTTAATTGATTTAATGTTTAATTTTTTCATTTATTTTTTATTTCTTCAAATTAATGTAACTTTTTAACCAATTTAATGGGGCTTTATTAAGGCACAAGTGCACAAAGGAAAGTCATGTACTGAATGAATTGAAGACCGCGATTCAAATTTGAATCGACTACGGCTGCACATGGGTGTATTCGTTAAAATGGTCATCATTTGAGTATAATATGTAATTTTCCGCACAAAGACATTTCAATCTGGCATACCTTTTCATAAAAAATGTCAATAAATAATGTTTACATAAAAAATTCATGGAGTGCTGATTTATTTATTTATTTAATGTTCACGGAAGACCAACAGCACAACAAAGAAACACAGAATACATAATATGGATGTCCAATTACAGTTATAAAAAAAATAATTAAAAGTTTAGTTATAAATAAATAAATTTATTTATTTATGTATTTATAACTATCAATTTCCCGTGGAACACTTTGTAGAAAGTTTATTAGAAAGGACTTAACGTAACGTTATTTTGTATTTTGTAAAAAAAAAGTTTTTGTGGTTGTAAACACTATCTTACTAATTAACTGATTAATGCCATTTCCCCGCAATGAAAAACAGAGGATATAAAGTGCCACACTCTTTTGTCCTGTCTCGCCATAACCACATATATATGTACATTTTCTCAAGGATTTCTTTGCAAATAATGTTTAAAAATTGCATTTTAGACCAAAAATCATCGCCGTGCTTTACGTAGCTGTATTTGTTTTGTTGATTTAGTAATATAATTTCATCACTTCAATCGGGAGTTATAAAAACGTCAATTATTATAATAAATTATTACCTCTGACATACCTTATATGACATCTTTCAACAATATATTAATGGTCAACCAATATCTTACGCAGATGATACTGTACTGATAACAAACGGCCCAACATGAGAACTAGCTCACGAATTAGCAAATAAAGATATCAATACTCTAAAATCGTGGTTTAACAGCAACCTACTGACACTCAACCCCAAAAAAACTACATATGTCTTATTTTCTCTACAAAAAATACCTATACATAATAACAAAATTATAATCCATGAGCAAAAATGTAACACCTCCGAAACAAAATACCTTGGTGTTATCATTGATCAACACCTCAAGTGGAATAGACACATCATTGAACTAGTAAAAAGAATAAGGAAATGTATCTACATATTTGTTAGATTAAGAAATATTTTAAGTACAAAAATTATTTAAAATGTTTATTACGCCATTGTTCACTCTCTACTCATATACGGTGTTATCGGATGGGGAGGTTGTTATAAGAAAAATATAAACTCAGTAAAAATATCACAAAGGTTTATCATTAAAAAATAAAAATAATAATAATAATACTGTTTACTTTAATGATAAACCTACGTAGTAACTACGTTTCAAACAAAACAAACAAATTCAGCATCACTATATTTATAAAGCCATTAATTACTATAATAACTTACCTATCGAGCAACGATGCATTGGTAACCTCTCAGAGCAAATCAAAAAAATTTAAATTTTCTTAAAATCAAACTTATATTCACAAATCACTTAAACCTATACCTTTTTTCAAAATAACTCCAATATTTTCATTATCGATTTTCCTTCTTTACTGTATTAATAAATAACTTGTATATACTATGTACCTATATATTATAATAAGGAGTAAGAACTGTGACTCCCTCATCAGACTCAAGAGCTTCTCTTTACTGATGAGGTCTACATGACTACCAAATATTTAAAAAAAAAGTTTAATCTGATATGTATATATAAGAACTGTATTTGTACCATAAATTAAATAAATTTAAAAAAAAATAAAAAAAAATAGTCACAGAGACGTAGCTATGTGTTAAAATAGTAAAAATATCAAATATTACAGATATCTCTAGCATAATCCATTCAATTAAAAAAACAATAAATTCTCAGATTTGAACGTACCTATACAGAATCTTCAAAAATTTGTTAATAGGTGGGTATTATTACTATGGAATTGGTGGACGTTGCATTGTGTAGAGTGATCACTTACGCCAGCCCATACAGGTTGTAAGCTCTGGGCTCGTATAAAAAGACTTATATTTCTCATATTCATAGCTTCATCTCTGTGAGATGTCTATAATTTATCTTGGCTTTTCTGCTAGTTTAAAATAATGTTTAACCCAAAGGGTATGATAACATCTTTGATTTAACCTAACATGAAAAATAATAATCTGGACAGGATTTAATATTTTAAGAGCTATAAAATGCGTTTAATTTAATGTAGCGAAGCGAGACTCCCTTTATTTTGTATCGCTCTTGCCGCACCGCACTGCCGGCAGCCATGGCAAGCCGACACTTTCTTAAACTTTTTGTGAAAAATATCGTTATGGCGCACGTCAGGGCTGTCCGTAATGGTACTAACACACAGAGTTATTTGGAAAACATTACCAACCTCGCAAGACAACATTCCTGCCTTGATTATTATAAGTTGGAACGTATGGAACATGTTCAAGCAGCCATGACCTATAATATCAATAGTTATGGAGTTAGGCAATTTCAAAGTTTGCATTTTTTTACAATATTTTACTTTTTTTACAAAACGTTGAACGAGCATTACAGTAAATTATATCGATTACGAAAAATTCATTCGATTCAATACAAGTTAAATAAATAATAAAAAACCCGCAGAACCGCAGGTTTTAATTATTAATAATTAATTAAAGGGAATGAATTTTTCATATTCGATAAAAGTAACTGTAATGATAGGTAGATAACGTTTTAAAAAAAAATAAGTCAGAAATATTGAAAGAAATGCAAACTTTGATGTCGCATACCTCCATAATTATTGATCAAGGCAGGACTATAGTCCTCAGGGTTGTTAAAGTTTTCCAAATAACCCTGTATATTAAAAATTACACTTTTCAAAAAATTTGATAATTGTCCAAATAAATATGACTTACAAATTCCCCATACTTATTACATAATTTATTAATATTTTTTTATTTTATAAGCAGTCCAATAGGCAAGACAATGGTTTATCATACAAAGGATTCTGGCCTCAATTCCTAGAGAAGTCACAATAAATCTCTGTAAATTTCTCTTCTCTATAAACTCTCTGAATTCGGGTTTTCTGGTGTATTTCGCCTGATCTTAAATTTTAAATTTATTTATATTTATTAATGTTAGAAATATACTTTTACGTTTAATTCGAAATATTTATGTAATTATGTAACATTATTGTGCTATTATGTAAAAGATCTTCAGTATCTTCTTAAGTTGACCGCAGTATGTACCTGCTAGTAGAGGCAAATTCAACTGTTTTATCCAACAACAGAATCTAATAATAACACTTCATCTTAATTAATAATTATCAAAATTAATAATAATTTATAATATCAAAATCTTTTTGTTTTTTGTTTACCAATATTTAGAATACTAAAATGTTTACCAATATTTAGAATACTAAAATGGAGATGATTAAAAGAAATTTAAAATAAAGTAAAGAAAAAGATGTTCGGTTCATGTAAGCATTTCCATAAATTTGCTTTCTATTCTTTTCTAGTAATATCAAATAACGATTTTTTTAAATAACCTCTATCCATCCTTTAAGTTTATCCATCGAAAAATGTTTCAAATTATTTCACAAAATATATATTTTAGCGCTGGAAACAAAGAAAGAATTGACTCTAAAACTGACTGCTCTCAAAAAGATCGTTCTTAATTAAGATTAATTATAGAAGTCTCATAGAGACGATGTTATTTTATATGAAAAAAATATCTTGAAGTCTCTTATACGATAGCCCAGGATTCATAACATTTATGATCTGGCTAAAGTTATCACTCTACATAATGCAAAGTTCACCAATTTCATCGTAAGAACATCCACATGTTATTAAATTTTTATAAGTTGTATATATGTTCTAATTCTGAGAACCTTTCGTATTTGATTGGACTATGCTGGAGACATCTGTAGTCCTTTCTCGTGAAACAGAATACATAGATTTTACAGCTGGTAATGATACCTCTATATTTTGAAGGTGGATTATTATATTAAGCAATATTCTTTTAAATGTTTACGATTATATAAGTAAATGTAACACATTATGGATTTGTGAACTGCTGGATTATTATTTAATAAAGATGAATTATAGAAGTCTCACAGAGATGAACCTTTTTTATATGAGAAACATATAAGGTTGTTCTTATTTTGGGCTTCATGATAGTTCTACTTAAAATATATATTTTTTTAAATTAAATTGTATATATTTTTTATTATGTATGTTATAGATCGTGCCAAGCCTTATATAATTTTTCGGCACGTTTATTTTCCATTTTCGTACGTAAGTATAAGTATTCTTTTTAGCACTCATAGGAAATAAGTTTTTTGACTTTGATCTATTGTATATAAATAAAAAAACGGCTTTCTTCATACACTTACTCAGATCAAAACCTATTTGGCTTTGTGTAAATGATCCGGAGAATGTATTTTTGGGTAATTACTAATTAGAGTCATCTACATATTATTATTAATATATTTTGTATAATTATTCTTAATATATTATTAATAATAACACGTAGATGACGTCACGGAAAGTGTGTATGGAATTTGGGTACAGTATTTGGGTGTCAAATCGATCAAAATATTGTGTAGTCACTAATTATTTAAATAATGAAATGTTTTATGTAGTTCTGTTATTTGCGATGCACGACTTACAAGTAATTATGAATGAATGAATGCATGTGCGAGGAGCCATGTTAAGAAAGTTGTGCAGCTTCCGGGCATCAGCCCTGCGCAGCGAATCAGCCGGAGAAGCAATCGCAGAATGCACTCCTCTAGTAAGCGGATCACGAGCATCCGCAAGCAGACTGTGCGATTTAATTCACCAAAGAAGGCCTGTAATGCATATTAAGGATAATTGGATTTATTCAGGGAAATTTTCCATTTCCCCCGACGTCTGAAATGCGCAATTGTAAAACCTCCGTCGTCTAGGCACTCGGATTATTATATAAAAAATTGAGATTCGGGCAATGAATACACGGATAATTTAGTTAAAGAGTTTATTTATTTCGGAAATATAACAGACATGATGATATGTATGTATAAGAGCATGAGTTATCAGAAACGAACATTTTAACCCGTGTCCTAAAATACTCGTATTTCACAAAGAAACAAATTTTGAGTTGATCATTAAATTGGATGAAAAACAAACTGTAGTAGCTTTATGTTAGTTTAATAATAATAATTTAATAATACTTACTATATCATAAAACTATCATTAATTATGATCCTCTTCTCTCAATATTCCCGTTACAGCCACCCTTACAGTAACTTCAGCTCATTTTATCAGGACCTAATTAATGAATTATCTGTATTTCCACTTGGTCAATGTAAAAAATTGTATAATTGAAAGCAGTCGGCTTAATACTTTATCTGTCGATCAGAGATTCTGATAATCTCGAAACTTAAGTAGTAAAGTACAAAATGATTATTGAACTCATGTAGAGTTAAAACATAATTTATATTTTTCACCCAATTCATGATCTTCTGATAATCTCTAGAATGTTGACGCCAAATCCAATAAAGAATAATGTCACGGACTTGTACTTTATACTAACCCAAGCCCTAGCTTAAAAAAATTGGAATGAGCTGAGACCCTCGACCACTTGCTCACTTGGTCATGGAATGTCAACAATTAAGGAAGGGCAGCAAACATTTTATTTTATTAACAAAAAAACAGGCCACAAAATCCAAATTTAAAAAATTTTTTTTTCATCAATTTATTTATTCATGGTTTTTACTGTTCGTACTTTCTTTCAAATTAAATATTAGGTATCAATCTACTAAGGTGGTTAAAAGATAAACAAAAATACCTACCTCAGAACAGGTATTTCTGTATATCTAGTATCTAGTGAGGTAGGTAGTGGCCTAGAGGCTTGCTACATATTATCCTATATTTTTATGTTTGTATGTGTGTATGTTTCAAGTAATTATATGTCATTTGATTTATTGGGACTGAAATGAAATGGACTGAATGCCTGTAAAAAATTACATTGCAAAATCACCTAAGCTTGATGAAGCTAAGATGAAGCAGAGATGTTATGTCACTTTACCAGGAACTGAACCTGGAATTCACGGTATAAGAAGATAATGGAATACGAGGGCTGCCATCTCATAGTATCACATGACTCCTAAGATGACTTTTTTAATTTACAGAATACTTTATACGAAAAACCTACGTTGCTTATCCTTTGTTTCCTGGATGATGTGGTATACCCAAACTTACCATCTTTTTGCGCTGCTAATCCTTACTCTCTCCTAAATTCACAATCCTGGTAGAAACCTTTGTTGTGCCTGATTCAAGCAAATTCAACAGCTTGCTCAAATCCGCTCTTCCCTTCCAAAACCGCCTTCCAAAAATCTTTCTCCAACCCTCATTCATTTTCCACAAAATTTTAACCAATTTTCGAATTTTTTTTTATTATTTGCATATTTATTATTACTAGCAGGAAAGCAATCGGCTTCGCCGATTGCTTACTGCTAGGACCTGCGGGCGGCTATTGTGGCCGCTGCGCGGCCAATTGTGTTTGCTGTGCAGCAAACACAATTGTTTACCTATGCCTACGTTAGCCGCTTCGCGGCCAATTGTTTCTGGTAAATTTCCACTTTTAATTACGGGTAGTTTAGATATAATTAAGACAAAGTATTTATTCGGTATTTCTAACCGATTAATAAGTCAGAGCGGAATAAACCACAGTTCGATAGGTAGGTACCTACTCTCTTCTCTTCTCGCAGTGTTGATTACTTTTATACAACATTATAAAAAATTAATCTTTGTTTAATTTGGTTTGTTACATAAAAAAATTAATATAAAAAATTAATGTTCAAAACCAAAAACGTATTTAAAATTTCAACAAAAAAAATATTCTCGACCGTAAAAAAAAATTCGATCCTACCAGGATTCGAACCTGGCATCTTCTGATCCGCAGCCAGACGTGTTATTCGTTGCGCCACGGGACCCGATAAGAAACGCGGCAAAATTATTGTATACAAATAGAAATCATCATCCAAATGCAGAACGTACGACATTGGTTGGCGTAATTAATATTATAGATAATTATTTATTATTATTATATATTATTATTATCATTCAAAAGAAATATCCTACATAATATTCCTAAGCATAAATCACTTTCATATCATTACAAATATTACATTTTTTTCAGAAAATTGGGTATTTTACTAACACATTCTATTGATACATTGATAGAGTTCATAAAATATATTAAACATAACATAAAAAGTCGTATCCAAATCCAACATTAATAGTCGACGTGACGAATTTGAACTTTTATATTTTTCACGCATAAAAATAATAGATAAAATAGTTATAACTTAGTAATTAATTTTATTCTAGTGAAAAACTGCGTAATTCTGAATGACACACTCGTTTGTATTTATGTAATCAAACATAATAGTCCGTCTGTCTGTCTTTCTATCTGTCTGTCTGCCTGTCTGTTGTGGTAACTTCGTGTAACATCCGTAATTTACAAAAAAAACAAATTAAACGGCTGGATATGAGGCTTGTACCCTGGGTCAGCAAACCCGAAGGCGGCAACGATAGCGATATTGCTACCGCCGAGCCCGCGTTACATGTCAAAAATAGAGTACATATAGGACCTAGCAAAGACGCAAACCATTGTATGTTCCACTCAGCACAATCGCCTTAATCGGGCTTAACATAGTACCGGCAATAGATATATATAAATTTTTTGATAAAAACCGTTATTACTATTTCATGGATGTCGGCTATAAATAAGTAAAAACTTATTCTTTAGAAACCGGCGTTAGATACCGTCATTTTTTACGGGTTACGGCTAGTAATATAATAATAGACACTGAGTCTATAAATTCTTTAAAAATGATTTAAAATTTACATCGGCCATATTCAAAGCTCGAAGGTCGGTTGAATGCAAATCAGGCCAACTACACACTGTGCCGGATATTGAGAGGCTTCGTAAATACAAAACCCCCCTCAGTACAGCCCTCACCACCGGGGGATGCCATGACAGAAGAAGTTGGATAAATCCGTGGAATGTGGAAGTACAGTTGGTTCAAGACTAGAGACATGCCCAAGAGACTATGGTAGTTAAACACTGTTGCCATTTTATCGGATTCCCGATATTGCATTGTTGTATTTTTTGTTCCGTAAACTTACCCAATAAGCATCAATGTTTGCATTGGGATTTGAGTCATCCGTGCTTTGTTTGTTTGAATACTTTTGCAGTAGCCTTTACTTTATATAACTTTATATTCCAGATTCGGTTAATAAAGTATTATTGTCAGTTATATAAACTATATATTAATAACTATACATGTGTGATGTTGCGAATATTTTTCTGAAAAACAGGTGAATGGATATTCCTGCCTTGATTATGAGCCGAAAATATTCAGGCAACCGTGATTAATAGTTTTGGAGTTATGCAATTTCAAAATTTGCATTTTTTCCAATATTTCTAACTTATTTTTTACAAAACGTTGAAGAATCAAGTAACTAAGTCGATTTCCAAAAAAATCATTTGTTTCAATAAAAGTTAAATAAAAACTCTGAAAAAATTCCACTTGGAATTGGAAATTTTTTGTCATTTTATTTTAATTGTATTAAAGGAAATGAATTTTTCATATTAGATATAAGTTTCTGTACCTAATGATAGTCCAACATTTTGCAAAAAATAAGTCAGAAATATTGAAGAAAACAACTTTTTTTTTAAATGCCTTGTGAAGTATATAATTTTATACAAAATCACTTCGATAGGAAACTATCGCCATCTTTTTTGGCAAGTTCATTAACGAATTTCCCATTGATTAATTAATAATAATGGATTTATAAATCATTAAGTATATCTGATGATTGATTCATATATTGTCATCGTGTGATGCCATGTGTGCAAAATTTTGATTAATCGATTGAACATTGAGAAGCGGGTGAAATATCGATTACAAGATTCCGTCTAGACAGACAGACAGTTGAAACTTATGTAAGCATGGTAAAAAGGACTTACTTGCTGGTCTGGGATGAGTCCGCTTGCATCCGCTGCAGCTGGATCACTAAGCAAGTGTCTTCACTACTACACCAACGAGCTGCTCGTGTAAATCAGGCTATTTCTCAATATAGTATGATATTAAAAAAGATATCAAAAAGAGGTACGTAACGTTACTATGGCTGCTTAACTTAAACAGCATAATTATGATAGATGAGATAAGTGGAATGTATGAATGTAGGAGTGAAATTGCATGATTTGATTATATGCTGTTGTGTACCTACAGATTGTAAATCTAGTAAATTGGATATAGGTACGGAGCATGCAAGAAAAGTAATCAAGATATATTATAGATGTCTCATAGAGACGAAACTATTTTCAATATGTTAAAGTAGGAATGAAAATCTTTTGGGGTGTTCATAGGGCTTACGATCTATGTATAACTGACTTAAGTAATCCTATGTACGTTCTTATGAACACCCAAAAAAAAATTACCTACTTTTTCACAAAAAAATAATTTCGTCTCTGTCTGACAACTGTAATATATCTTGATTAATGATGTCCCCCTGGCGATAAATTCTAGTATTGTGTCTTTGGAAAATTTGAACATACTCAAAACATTCGAGTAGATCGCTCAGTGTTAGCCAACATGCGGTTTAGGAGATGAGGAGCTCCACCTCTGGTCGGATTCAAAAGTCTAGGCTTCGACCTCCATGGAAGGAATAAATGTTTTCAAATCAAGCTGAACTCACCATATCTACTTATATATAAAAAAATTTTATATGATATAAAAGAACGAAAGTGTTTATTAAAATCTAGATGTAATGGAATCTTATAGTTGTTATAAATTATATTGATAATACTTGTATAGGTATATATATATTCATTTATTTGAAATGTAATTTTTTAATAGGTTTTATTTATAAAAAAGTAGTTCGTTAATAGTATAACGATTCAAAAGGAAATAAATTCATCAATCCTGAAGCAAAACATCTTAGGGCCGGTTGCATCAACATGCTCTGTAATAATCTTTCATTTAAGCCATCGATTTTTGTGTTTTTCACCAAGCAACACGTTTTCGTAAAAATCTATGGTTTTTGCCAAAGATAACTAAAATCCGAGTTTATATAACTGGTTCTTAGTAGATTCAATAAAAATAGTCTGGAAATATTAGCGATATCTGGGAGCAACGTGGCGATGTGATTACTCCAGGAAACAGAGAATTCTTCACCGTGACGTCTAACTTACGGTTTATTATTGTTTGCATATTCGCAACAATATAATTATAAAATAATTATTGTTAGAAAGTGTGAATGTAAAACCTTCCTGGAGCTGTCGGAGTGTTACGTATTGGGCCGGAGACGAGGTAATGAGAGCAGAAGATGTGCAGCAAGACGACATCATTCTTGATACAGATCGTGTCTCATTCATCCGCCACGAGGAGGCTGTGTAGGAAATCTGCGGGCACTCTCGCTTCATCTCACGACTGTAACACTTCTCGGTCCGTTGGCGTTGCGACGTTCGCCCTTTATTCAATTTCAACATTTTATTATTATTGATGTTAATGTTAACCAAATCATTTTTTTGATTTTCAAGTACAAAGCTGTACTCATTCTAAAATACTAGGTGCCGTATACAAAATACTATTATTTATAAAATTCTTCTATTGTTATAACAAAATATAATATCCGCTAAAAGTACAAAGCAAAGGCAGCAATATCCAAAAATTAAAAAAAATGTTTTCAATGCAATCACTGAGGATTACTTATTTAAATTGTACCGAATTCTAGATTTTATGTATCCAAACTTCCAAAATCGTATTTCCGATAAAATCTAGAATAAATATAAATTAGTAAACCCCGATTATTGTATTAATTTTTTTGGATATTGCTGTTTTTGTTTTTATACTCCACAAGTAGCTTAATGGAAGAAAATTATTAATGAGATTTTCAACAATTAGAGATTGTTATCAATTAATTTCGAATTGAGTAATATCAAATACAGAATTGTAAGACTGAGCACAGGTATTTAAATCATAAATAATTATTATTCTTTAAAAGAGCAATCATGTGTGTATCGATCCATCATATGGTATCGATCTTTTCCTCCCAAACAAATGAAGCACAGGAGGTGTTCTTTGGCGGATCGAGATGGGGGCAAGCATTTGATCGGTACATCTAATGTTTACCGTTGATTTAGGCTTGAAGAGAGTGACACACGACAGGAGAATTGTGTGCATTACCAAGGAAAGTAGGTGTTAGAGTAGGTAAGTATAGTTTGGATGAATAAATGTGTTTCTGTCATCCAAAGATTCGATATTTTTTAAACACAGTGTAGGTATATTCTTTATAAGAGCTAATATAAATCGATTAATTAATATCGCATCGTAATGCATTTGCATAAGATATTCCGAAATGTATAATGCAGATATATATACCTATATATCAGGCGCGTGCAGTGAGAATCATAACTTTTGCGTAAATATATATGGGGAAAAAAATATCGAAATTAAATATTACTAATCTGACAGAATATTACGAAATATGTCTTTTTCTTCTATTTTTAAAATATGTGCTTTAAAAAAAGTCATATTCTCACTGCACGAGCCTACTATATAAGTATATATATATATAAATAAGAGTACTATAGATATATATATATATTATATCTATATATATTATATATATATAGATATATATATATATATATATATAGAAGATATAATTATATATATATAATATATATATATATTATATATATATATATATATATATTATAGCTAATATAATTTATTTGCAGTTTAACAAAGAATACTTCCATTATTCGGAGATCGGCTAGCGGGAAGACGTCAAAGCTTCGTTTGATATCTCGTAACAATCGATTTCTTCCCGAATAGAAATGGAATAATTTATTTATTTATTTATTTGTTTACGCCCATTAGGCTTTTACATAAAGAGTATAAAATAAATTTCAAAAAGCACATACATTAAACAATATCTGTATAGCACCAAAACATGAGTATAAAAGTTAAAAATATAAAGTAAATAGCGGCAATGTGTATAGGCTTTTACCTAAAAATATAACATAAAATTAAAAAGAACAAACATTAAACAATATAAGTTATAAGTAGCGAAATATGAAGTTTCAGGAATAGCACCAAATCATGAGTATAAAAATTAAAAATGTAGAGTAGGTAACGAGCAGCAATGCGTATAGGCTTTTACATAAAAAATATATCATAAAATTAAAAGAACATACATTAAACAATATAAATTACAAGTAGCAAATTATTAAAAGTACAGGAATAGCACCAAAACATGAGTACAGAAATTAAAAATATAAAGTACAAAGCGGCAATGTGTACGAAAAATATATATTACCCACCATTACATATTAACAGCTGAAGTCAGTAACGAAGCAGTATTGCCTCTTTAAGTGTGAACTTTACTTTCTCCAGACTGTCGACGAAAATGTCAATCATGCAACCATATTCATTACAAGTTCCCAATATTCTGTGTATCACAGAATTTGATTGATAGTTAGTATTGCAATTGTTGCGATGGAATGTGACAATTTGTCGAGTTCTATGTGTGGAAGGGATATTATAATCGATACATGCTACAAGGTCAGGGCTGTCCAACATATTGTTTACAATTTTGTAAAGAAGAACTATATCATAAATTTTTCTTCTATCATATAATGTGAGTAAATTTAGTCTCTTCAATATGTAATTGTATTCTATGTTTTGTATTGGTATGCTTAACTTGTAGTTAATGTATTTGAGAAATTTGCGTTGGACACGCTCAATACTGTCTATATGCCCATTATAATATGGAGACCAAACTGATGAGCAATATTCTAATTGGCTCCGGACAAGAGACATGTATAACATTTTAATACTTTCAATTGATTGAAATGGGCGTGATATCCTTAAAATAAATCCCAGCAATTTTAGAGACTTACAAGTTATCGCATTAATATGATTAGTAAAAGTAAGTTTCGAGTCGAATAATACCCCTAAGTCTCGAATACAGTCAACATTTTCTAGTTTGGTGTTACATAGAGAGTATTCAAAATTTATTTTGATTTTAATCTAGTAAATGATATAATTTTGCATTTATTTAAATTTAAGTACAATTTATTCGTTTCACACCATACTGAAAGAGAATTTAGGTTTTGCTGTAATATGTTGCAGTCATAAATGATGGTTACTGATTTAAAGATTTTTAGATCATCTGCAAACAGCAAATATTCAATGTCATTAAATATTGTTGAAATGTCATTCAAAAATAATAGAAATAGTATTGGTCCAAGATGCGATCCCTGTGGTACACCACTAGTAGCATGGAAACATTCTGATACATATGAATATATTTTTACCCTTTGCCTTCTTTCACTCAGATAGCTCGTTAACCAAGAAAGTATTTGTCCACCAAATCCTATTTTTCCCAATTTTGCAATTAATAAAGCATGTGAGACTTTGTCAAACGCCTTACTGAAGTCCGTGTAAACTGAATCTACTTGAGTTTTATTAACAAAAGATTTAATAATGTAATTTTCATACAAAACTAAATTTGTTAGGGTAGATCTATGTGAGATGAATCCGTGTTGGTACGGAGTTATTGTTTGTTTTAAAACAGGAGATATAGTATCGAGGACTAGTGATTCGAATAACTTAGGTATACAAGATTGTATGCAAATGGGTCTATAATTTTTTACATCATTATTGTCTCCATCTTTGAAGATCGGTGTTAAGAAACTTTCCTTCCATATATGTGGGAATATACCCGCCGATATGGATTTATTAAATATGATTGACAGGGGGATAGATAGTACATCAACACAATTTTTTATAAATAGTGGAGGAATTCCGTCAGGTCCATGCCCTTTATTTACATCAAGTTTTTTAATCCCACTTATAATACTGGAAGTACTTATTGTGCAATTATTTATATTTAATGTGGTTTCAATGTTTGATGTTGCTGATGTGTGGTCGGTGTTTTTTGGTAACACAGGTACATAGACATTTTTAAAGATTTCCGCAAATAAATTAACAATCTCATCAAAATTATTACAAAATTTACCATTGTAGAACATAACATTAGGATAACTATTTTTATAAACTTTTAGGGATTTTGTATAATTCCAAAAGGTTTTAACATTTACTTTGATGGAAGACTCAACTTCTTTTATATAATTAGAGTAACACCATTTAGACAATACTTTACATTGGGATCTAAGCTGTGAGTAATTACTGTAATCGATACTGTTTTTTGTTTCTTTATCTGTTTTGTGAGCAAGCTTTTTATTTTTTATCATTTCCTTTAAATCTTTCGAAACCCATTTTGGAAAAGAACTAGGAAATATTTCAACATATGGAACAAATTTGTTTACAGTGTCGTCAATAATACTATGAAATTTTTCAGTAATAACATCAATATCATCACAATTCAACCAAAAAGACCAATCGATGTACTTAAGATTTTCATTAATAGAAGCATAGTCAGCTTTATGAAAATTTCGTGAAAATGTATGATATTCATGCGGTTTGACATATTTGTACTTAATGCTTATAATCAAGGGTGGATGATGTGTATCAACAGAGAGTAAATATTCGTCTGCTGGTTCCACTTCCGTGAATTTATCACTTGAGAAAACAAGGTCAAGGATGCGATTATTGCACTTAAAGGTATTGTTTACTTGTGTCAAGCCAAGGAAAAAAGACATTTCGATTATTTGTGATGTTTGCGCGCTAACATTCACTAGTTCAGATCTAGGATCTGTTAACTCCCCTGGTATTAAATTGTTTGGCAAATTATAATCACCCAGTAATATTAATTTCAATTTCGGATATTTAGTACGTATTATTTCTATTTCCTCTACATGTTTCTTGTAGACATCAATACTAGAAGACGGTGGTATGTACGTACAAACAATTATGTTTTTTTCCGGTTTTGTGCTCAGCATAACAATTACGTGTTCAATGTCATTGTGTACTGAGACAAGCTGATGAGAAGATATAATTTTTGGTACACAGATAAGCACACCACCTCCCCTGGACTTCGAACTAGTTAAATGATCCCTATCCTTGCGATATACGTTACACCAGTCGAAACCATTCACTTGATTTTACACAACTGTCTAGCCAAGTTTCACTGAATGCTAATATATCACAGCTTATAAGAGGAGCATTATTGCGTAATTCCTGTATTTTCGTTTTTAAACCTCGTACGTTTTGATAGTAAATTGTCTTCATGACCTCTTTATTGTTTAGTTTGAATTTTGATAGTTTTTTGATTTCACAACTATTCTCGGGACTGAGTTAATATATTTCAATGTTAAATCAGTTTCTCCTTCCTTTGTCCGAGTTTCAAGTTCCTCGTGTAATTCCTTTAGCCTATTTTGTTGATTTGGAGTCAGATCTTGATATATTCTTATATTTTCCTTTATCATGCGACGTTTGCTGAGTAAAAGTTTTGGGATAGACGGGGCATTGAACACAATTTTAATCGGTCTTGGTTTATTATCTCGAGATTTTCCTAGTCTGTAAAGTTTGACCATACCTGCTTGTACGGAGTTATCAATGTCGTTTAATACTTTGGTGACTTTGTTAGTGTCGTCGACTAGTTTTTGACTTAGCGCTTCAGCTGCACTTTCCTGAACATTGTGCATTATTAAATTATGGGATCTCAATTTACGCTCATCCATCTCAGATATAGCATCAAAAATTTCAAGAGAGTTGTTATAAGATTTACCGGAGCTTTCTTTGTTATGACTTATGTTCTTGTAGGCTGCCAGTTCACCTTCGAGATTGGCCATTTTCGCGGCCATTTGACTAATTGTGCCCATTATGCCATTTGTTTTTGGAATTATTTTAGATATTTGGTCCTTATTAAATTTATTAATGGGATCCATTATTATGCTAATTAAGGTGTCCACTGCATCCTTTGCCATATTTATAAAGTTAATGGCATCCATATTAAAAGGATGAATAATATAAAAATTGTATAAATCAGATATTGTATTTTTGTTAAATATGTAAGTATTATGCGGGCCGCTGAGTTTGATTCCCCTGGTGCGGTCGAGTGAACAAGTAGATACTAACACACTCACACCTCGTCGCCTCGTCCAAAACTTAGCGTAGCTACCGTGGTGATGTCACGGTATCGAGTTTGACAGCCGTGAGCGTAGTATTGGTGCAAGTTCTTGACAAAAGAGTTTGTAGTATGTAAGTTTTAATTAATGTGAAAAAGTGTTGCAGAATTCTCACCAACTGAAGTTATGATCAGATCATAATCTGCTCTGGATTCACTTTGTTGTGCCGAACCACTTTTTGTACCAAAACCTCGATTTTTAACTATTATTTTAGTTTATTTGCGGCACCAGTTATAAAGTGCTGCTATCCACGATACTGTTAATGTTGTAATGTGATTAAATAAATAAATATATTAATAAGTGATTAAATAAATAAATAAATATATTATAATAAAAAAAAATCGGCTTTATGTTCCTCCCATACTAAACTCAATTTCATATGTAAGGACCTAATATATAATAATTCAATATTACAATACGAGTTCGAATCTATCTCCAGATCAGTAAGTTAGTCCTATTTTCATAGCACAACTGTTTAACTTAGTTTGAAAATAGTAAGAATATTGATTTGACACGTATTATGTATATATATTATGTATATATACATTATACATATTAATGTATTAAAATTCTCTGCTTTTAACTATTTTCAAGTTTTCACTGTTCATTGAAGTAATTCTTTAGAATTTTTTTTAATATTTTTTTTTCCCTCGTTCATTTTTTATTCTATCCGGTAGTGTGTTGATCAGTTTTGGAATTACGCACTGTTTGGTCCTGTCTCTGTAAAAATTATTAATTTTATTATTTCTAGTTTTTTATTCGTTATTCGTCGTGTACTGGTGTTTTGAATCTGTTCTTCTCGTATTCTTTCAGTGTCAGTTTATAATAAAGTTGTTTTTCGTGAAATTGGCTTTTGAGCAGTTTAATTATATATATACATAAAGGTTAAATACTTAATACTATGGTAATTTTTTTATTAATTGAAAGAATTTACTCGGTTGACACATATCGCTAAAAATATAAAAAGTCAATGCCGAATGTTTCTTGTACAAATGTGAACTCTTGGAATTTCAAGCCGACAACATTAATTTATAAAGACGAAAATATGTGATATGACGAATTTTTACTTCTTTGGCTTTGTATGAATATATCACGGGATCCTGACCCTAGCAGTAGTGACTGGAGCGCGTGACGCTTTATCGTTTGCATTTCTGTATTTCGTGTTTTAGGTAGATTTTTTTTTTTAAAACATTTACCTCCACCCTTTTTTATCATAATTTGTATTTGATTATATTAAGAAAACTA